>QJPP01006276.1:0-15763 GCA_003996215.1 Jaltomata sinuosa
ACCACGCGGAGCACTACCTCTACTCTGTAGACCACCCCCTCTAACAGGGGGCTGAACTGCCCGTAAAGGCTCGGCTAACTGAACTGTACCCTGCTGAGGGCAATCTTTAGCAAAATGACCCATCGCACCACAAGTAAAACACGCGCCTAACGGCCTACTCTGTCGAGATGAACCCGCAAATCCCGAATGACCACCACGACCTGATGCCCCAGAAACGGTACCCCTCGAAGACTGGCCGCTATAGCCCTGATGGCTGCCCTGACCCTGCTCGAACTGGGTACTACCAAAGGTCTGAAGGGAAGACTGAACCGGTCGGCTGGACTGACCCTGGTACTGCTGTGGCTGATAACTCCGACTCCACTGGCCAGGGCCTCTACCACCATATCTGGAACCACTATAGAAACCCTGATGTCGAGGCCTCTTATCTCTGGACCCCTGTTCATGTCGCTGTAGGTCCTCCACAGTATGGGCATAATCTACAATAGCCTGGAATGACCGACCACTGGCAATCAATATCTCAGCTGGCTGTCTGATCACTGGCCTCAAACCCCACACAAATCTGCGAATCCTATCAGCCTCAGTAGGAATGATCATAGCTCCGAACGGTGCTAGCTGATGAAAACGGGTCTCATACTCCGAGATAGTCATAGATCCCTGCACAAGGTGAGTAAACTGCTCCCTGCGACGCTCCCGATCACGCTGGGGAAGGAACTTGGCCATAAAGGCCTCATAAAATTCAGACCAGGTCAACGGAGGTGACGACGGTGGTCTACAAGCAACCTGAGCCCTCCACCATAACTTCGCTGGGCCCTCTAACTGGTAGGTAGTATAACCAACCCCGGGAGTCTCCAATAAACCCAGATGATGCAACATCTCCTCACAGGTGGTAATAAAGTCATGCGGATCCTGTCCAGAAGTACCCGCAAATCTCGGGGGTGCTCACCTCAAAAATCTGCCCAACGCCTTCTGCTCTGTCTCTGTCATAACTGGGCGAGGAGCAAGAGGCTGTGCAACAGATGGAACCGGAATAACCTCCGCACGGTGAGCCATAGTAGTCGACTGCGCACCTAAGCTCTGTGCACCCAGGGCTGCCCCCTGAGCAGATGTCTGCGCTACCTCCGAAGGCCGCTCTCCCATCACACCCAAAAGCTGCAATAGTAATTCCCGAATATCTGGAGACGGAGCTGTGGGTGGAGCTGGCACAGAAGTGGGCACTGGAGCTGGTACTGGAGCTGGCGCTGGAGCTGGTGGTACCTGGGCTTCCCCCTGAACCACATGCTGCTCGGGCTCTATCTCCACGCTAGCAGCTCTAGCAGGTGCCACTGTTCGAGGGCGTCCTCGACCTCTAGCTGGAGTAGGAGGCTCATCCTCGCGTGCTGCCGATGATCTCGTATGAACCATCTGCGGAAGAATGAAGTAGAATAAATGAGATTTCCAGAAACTTCAAGGGCTATACGCACGACACAGAGGCAATGAAAGGGTCAAATTTCCTAAAATGCCACTGTAGCCTCCCAAAGATTGAGTACGGACGTCTCCGCCCCGATCCGCAGGACTCTACTAGACATTGGCTCCTATACCGATGACACCGGTGAACCTAAGCTCTGATACCAAGTTGTCACGACCCGATTTCTCGGTCATGATGGCACCTACAACCCCCGGTAGGTGAACCAATCCCTGTAGCCCAGAACAGTTAGTAATGGACTACTATCTAACAATTAAGAGAACAAAACGAATAAAATAGATAACAGGTTTATAAATATATACATATGCGGAAACTAAACCAAACCCCAAGACCTGGTATCATAGTACAGCGGAAACTAAACCAACCCCAAGACCTGGTATCATAGTACAGAGCCAAACTACATACATGGAGTACAAGTAACCAAAACTATATATACAGATGTCTCTGAATGGAAATAGAGTACATGAATCAAAAGATAAACTAAAGCTAAGCTCCGATCGCCAAGAGCTCACCCTCAGTCTGAAGTAGTCCCCAATAGATCTCCAAGCACGAATCACAGCGATCTAACGGCGATGGCCCACGCTAGGATCTGCACCCAAAGATGCAGGGGGTTAGGGGTGAGCACCAAATGCGAAGCATAAGGTACCCAGTAGGTATCATAGGCCGACTGGGCACATATAAGATAAAAGCGTAGTAACAGACAGAATAGAAGCAAGCAGTCACAGAAAATCAACGAAAGGTACACAGGAACTAGCCCAGAGGGAAATCAACAGAACCACATATGAGGCTAGTAAGCAGAATATACACACCAAAGGCACAGGTGAAAGTAAGAATCAACGCACCTGGGATCCTTGCAACAACAGTGTATACAAAATAAGTTTACAGAATGGACGGTATACCGGTAACCTCAAGTGTAAGAAGAAGAGAGAAAGAGTAATAATATGCATGCTCAAAACAAGAATCAACCCAACTAATCATAACAATCTCAAATCCAGAAACTAACAGTCTAGTAGTAATCAATCTCATACTCATCCCTAATAGAGAACAACTCTGTAAGTAAATAGCAAAAGTCTACCTACAGTCCCTCGGCCGCCCATACAACCGAGGAACACAACCAAGTGAAAACAAACCCTCCGGCATCCCATACTACCGGAGCGTACAATCAACAAACAGCAAACAGGGGTGGAACCTCAAACCATGAATGATATGATGCATGAAGATCTCAAGTGCCATAGTATCTCTGTATGTACCTCCTCCGGCGCCGATCCGGCCCAGCAGGTAGGTTCCATGGAAGGTCTCTGCCCGTATAGCTCTACTCCCCCGTATACCCCTCTTCCGGCACACGCAGCTCGTAGCTCCTGGCCCGGATAGCAAGGTCCATGGAGGTCCTCGACCCCATACCAAAACTCAGTATCAGAATCACGTATCAAGATAGAGTCCCAGTCTCAATATCAAGATATAGAACCAGTCTCAAATATGCAAGCCCAGACCCTGTCCAAGACTAAAAAATAGTAGAAAAATATCTGAAAAACCCCTCCAAGGGTGCCCGGGCGTCGCCGGGTCTAAACAGTAAAAAGTCATCTCATGTGCTCGGTCCAACCGAAGCTAAAAATCATCTCAAGTAGTAAGAAAACTCATCTAGTACTCCGGCCCTGCCGAGTCTAGTGATAATAGTAAAACTGATGATTTTAAACCACAAGTGAAATCAACCATTTCCAAATCATTTCCATCAAAAAACGGCCCCCCGGGCCATGCAAGGTTTAGAAAACAGTGTCAGTAGGCCCAAAGCCAAAACCACGGTAAAACATCGATAAAACCTCTTTATATGCATGGAAATGATATGCTCACACACAACAATAGCTGCTCAACAGCTTACAATCAACCTACCGACCCTGCACAGGCCCACAGCTACTCAGCAAGCATAACCAGCCTAGAAGGATAATTCTATGCCCAGGACTCGCGGACATTCCCAAAATCCCACCGTCTATGTTCCAGAGTCAATAAGGCCCTCACAGGACCACAAGGGTAAATAAAATATATCGCCAAATACTACAAACAACGGAGGAATAAAAATAGGCGGACATGAATAAAGCGGTCAAGGTCTGTGGTACCAACCTAATAAACCAACCCAAGGATGCCCATTAATACAATTTTATTCTATATATGCGGAGTCTAGGAAAATTAAACCGTAACCTACCTGTCGTCCGACGACAAGCTGCTGGAACACGATGTCCAAGCTCGAACCACTCCGAGAAAATCCAAAACTAAATCGGAATCGGATTTGGGAAGGAATAACTTGACAAGATAATTGATTTACTTTATCAACTATATTTTTCTCACCACAAAACCTCACACGTGGAAGAGTATTTGATACAGTGCATTATAGTATGAAACAGTACTATACATAAATGTATAGTAACTCTCAGCAAAGTCACTTTAATATATATAAGTATATGTGTTGCCACCTTTCCATCTACTAGTGCTGCCTTCACCTTCCACTTACACGTGGGGGTGGAGGTGGCAATCAATTCCTATCCGTTAAGTATAAACTCGGGGATTGCGTAAATTCGTGATAAACTAATTATAGTATTTTAAATATACCATAATTATTAGAAAATCATTTCCAATAAAACCTACTATATTATAGTAATAAATTTTAACATAATTAAATTTACTATCTCCGTTAAAATATTACGGAGTATAAAATCTTTATAAAATAAATACGTCTACCCTTATATTGTATCAAATATATTTTTCATAAACCTTTTAAATATTTTGAAAAGGCAATAATAATATAATTTTTACCAAAATACAACTTTTAAATAACTATTTCAAATACACGCACGATGCTAATACGGTTCTTAAGTTTAGGCTCGTAATTCGCCTACGCACGATTTCAATTATTCAAGAATTCTCTCGGAATCCTCCCTTATATTTTATCACTGTTTCAGAACTGAAATGGCATTTTAAAACGTAAAATTGAAGCTTAAATCGGGTTAAACCCGACCCGATTCGCGACCCGGTTCGCAACCCGTTTTCTGCCAGACAGTCCGCGGTAAAACAGTCATAACTCTTTGCTCCGAGATTATTTGGACGTGCGGTTTTGTGCGTTGGAAACTAGACTCGTAGACCTTCGATTTGGTATCTCGGGGGACTTCTAACTCTTTATATATTGGGAGAAAATCCCCGATACATTTGACCCAAGGTTCAGAAAATTTTGTTAAAGGTCTTACGATATCTTTTGTCGATTTGCTTGACTTCAACACTTAACGTGGAAATGACCGGATGGGTCATTACACAAACGGACCCATGAAGTCTATGACCCAAACATCAAATAACTCAACCTCAAGAATTAGGGTCATTGGGAGTTCATGCTTTCTCGAAATATTACCTTGGTGTGGAATTGATCACATGACTTAACAAAATCATCGGTTTCTCAATGGATGGCGGGACAATAATACCTACTTTGAAGAACTTTCCATGTAGTTCAGATGATGCCATGATATTCTAAAAAATTGAGGAATTGCACTCCTCCAAAATATATAGCATCTCATCTTTAGCCATACACCTCCTAATTATATTATCAGCATAAATACGAAACAGGTAAGGCTCATCCCAATTGAACTTCTTCACATCATGGAGAAACATCCTTTTCTGGTGGAAGTTCAGGTCTTCAGGCACATATTGCTCGCCAGATAGTTTGCAAAACCAGCAAACCATGGAATAAGATCTTGAGAGACTTTTAAGACATACTCATCAGGAAATTCTACATTTATCTCAAATTCACACTTAGGTCTCCCTTCTTGCACTAGCCTTGACAAATGATCCGCAACCTATTTTTTTGTCCCATTTTGATATTTCACCTCAAAATTAAACTCTTGCAACAAAAGGGCCCATCTAATTAGCCTTGGATTTGCATATTTCTTTGCCATGAGATATCATATCATTGCATGGTCAGTATTGACAATAATCATAGTACCTAACAAGTAAGCTCTGAAATTCTTGAATGCATAAACCACAGTTAGCGGCTCATGGTCGTTCATAGTATAATTCCACAAGGCCACATTCATTGAGTTTCTAGTATAGTAAATAAGGTGAAAATCCATCTCTCTTCTCTTCCCCAGAAAAACACCTAAGGCCAACGTACTAGCATCACACATCACCTCAAAAGGTTGAGATCAATTTAGTGCAATAATGATGGGTATTGATTTGAGCTTTTCCTTCAAGCATTAGAATGCCTTCAAACATGCAAAATCAAACAAGAATTTCATGTCCCTCTTAGAAGCTTAATAAGGGTTTTACAATCTTCAAAATATCTTTAATAAACCATCGGTAGAAACCAGTATGCCCAAGAAAACCGCGAACACCCTTCACTGAAATTAGAGAAGGAAACTAGCATTGACTTCAATCATTGATTTATCTACCACTAATACTCTTTTGTAGATCTTATGTCCAAAAACAATCCCTTCTTTTACCATGAAATTGCACTCTTCCCAGTTTAGCACAAGGTTGGTCTCTTCACACTATTTCAATATTTTAGCCAAGTGATCAAGGCAAGCCTTGAAGGAGTCACCAAACATTGAGAAGTCATCAATAAAAGTCTTGATAGTGTATTCCACTATGTCAGAAAAGATAGACATCATGCACCTCTAAAAAGTGGTTGGCATATTACACAAACCAAACAACATCCTCTTGAATTCAAAAGTACTATAAGGGCAAGTGAAGGTGGTCTTTTCTTGATCTTCTGGAGCAATTGAAAAATGATTGTAACCTAAATACACAACAAGAAAATAATACCACCCTCTACTTGAAATTCCAACAAGAATCTGGTCCATGAACAACATAGGGAAGTGGTCTTTCTTTGTCCAGAAGTTCAACTTTTTGTAATCCATACGCACTCTCCATCATGTGACTATATGCATTGGGATAGCTCATTCTTGCTATTAGGGACAACATTCATCCCTATTTTCTTTTGCACAAACTGAACTAGACTCATCCACTTACTCTCAGCAATAGGAAATACCACATCAACGTCCAACCAATTGTTGATCCCCTTCTTAACAACTTCTTGCATCTGTGGATTCAGCCTCTTTTGGTGTTCAATGCTAGGAATAAATCCTCCACTAGATGAATCTTGTTTGAGAAAATACATTGAGGCATCCCAATAATGCCAGCCATGGTCCACCCAATATCTCTCTTGTACATCCGTAAAATAGACACTAGAGCATCCGCTTGGGACTCAAGTAAGCTAGCTAAAACAATGACATGCAAGGTGTCATGAGGCCCCAAAAATACATATTGTAAGTGTGCTAGAAGAGGCTTGAGATATAGGATTAGAAACTTTTTAATGGAGGGATAGGCTGGGGGTAGTCTCATAATTCTTCAAGTCAATATCCAACTTCTTACGGGCAGAAGAATATGAACCTTGACCATACAATACATTAATTGTCTCCTCATAATCATCCATATCCTTGATATCTAAAGTCATAATCACGGCCGCTAATATTTTAGTGGTTAATTTCTCATCCATAAACACATCAACTACATCATCAATAATGTCAATCACAGATATGACACTCATTTCTCTGGGCTGCTTCATAGGCTTACACACATTGAATACCATATTTTTATGATTCATCTTAATTTGTATCTTACCACACTCTACATCAACCAAATGCTTTCCCAATGGACAAGAATGGTCACCCCAAGGTGATAGGGACCTCCAAATCTACCTCGTAGTCCAGGATCACTAAGTTGGCTAGAAAGATAAAATCAGCAACTTTGACCAACACATCATACAATATCCCAACCGACTTCTTCATGGTGCGATCTACCATCAATAGGTGTATAGTATTTGGTTTGGGGGCTCCTAAGCCCAACTTTTGATAAATAGCAAGTGACATAAGATAATGTTTGCACCAAGATCATAGAGTTCCTTAGAAAAATTATAGGTTGTAATGGTACATGGAATGGTGAATGGTATAGGTCTTCCTTTTTCTTAACCATGATCGTGAGGCAATGACACTAAAATGGTACAAGTTATTATCCGGCTCAAAACTCACTATCCTCTTCTTAATCACCAAGTATTTCATGAACTTGGCATACCCTGACATCTGCAATAAAGACTCAACTAGTGGACTATTGACAGAAAGTTGCTTTAACATAGAAATAAACTTGTGAAATTTGCCATCCTCATCTTTTTTCTTTAGACTCTAAGGAAATGGGGGGTATAGGTATTGGCAACAACACTTTAGGAATCATTTTCTCCTTCCCCTTTTCCTGAGAGTCTATAGCTATCTCAAGTGCAGCTTTGCTGGTTTCTTTATTCTTAGCCTAAATAACTGCTGGTCTATCACTATTAGTAGTGTTTTTTTGCAGTCCAACTTCATTCACTATTACACAGGACTTCAAGTGAGCCTTTTCTTTTAGTTTCTTATCTTCTAAAGGCTTATCTTTCTCCTTTAAAACTATCTTACCACTCTGTGTTGTAACCACCATGTAATGCCCATTATTTCTAGGATTAGGCATGGTGTCACTAGGAAAAATACCTTTTTGTCGGGGATTTGCAACTGCAAAGATCTGCCTAAATTATTTCTCAAGATGTTTAATGGCAGTTAAATACGAAGTAACCTCTTGCTTCATGCTAAACAAGCTCACTACACATCTCTTTGATCTCAGACTCAGTAGATTTAGATCTAGACAATAAAGTTTTCAACATCTCCTCAACTTTTAATCTAGAGGGCTCATTGGCTAATGGATAATTATCATGAGAACGAGGTGGCACATACAAACCATTTTCGTTTTTCCTATAGCTATCTCTATCTCTCTAATTCCCTTTATTTTTGTCACATCTCTCATAGTTGTTATCTCTGTAGTTGTTCTAACTTGATTTCTTTTCGAGGCCAGAGTCTTGTATAGATCTTTGGGCATTAGGATGAGAACCCACCACCTTATCATCTAGAAAATTTCTCTCCCGTAAGTCTGAGTAGTACTCTTCTTATTGTAGTGCTCTACCTTGGGAACCCACAACATTGACTTTCTGAGAATCTTTCTTTGCAATGATCTTTGTGAACAAATAAATCTGTGTTTTAATATGAGCCATCTCTTTATCTCACATTTCATCCCATGCTAAATCTACTAACAAACATGCCAATATATTGCAAACTCCTAACCATTTAAGCCTTTCACGTGTGCCATGCTTTATTTGTCTTAGTCAACCTGTCAAGAAGTATTGCAGCTTGAGCATAAGTCTTCATCATTATGGTACCCTCAATAGTATTACCACCCACATACTTGTTCACTGTATCAAATGATCTATCAAAGATCTAGAGGAACCCATGGTCGAGAAGAACATGTTTTGGGAACTGCTTATTCTTTTTATTAAACCTTAGTAAAGTTACATGCAATGCATCTTCTTAGAACTGCATGAAATTTGGGATCTCATTCCTTAATTTCAATATCTGAGATGGTGGAAAATAAATTCTAGAAATATGTCAGTCAGCTCAGCCCCTATGGTAATTCAGTTGTTTTGAAGCTCATTCAACCAAGTGGTGTCTTCCTCAGTCAAAGAGAATAGGATGAACCTGAGTATAATGGCCTCTTGAGATATGCTCAGAAGCCTGTATGCTTTGCAGACTCCCAAAAAATTCAGCAAATACATGTTTTGATGGTCAGTTGCTAAGCCTCTGAATGTTCTTTTTATCTGAAGCAGGTTAAACATGGTACTAGTAACATGAAATTTAGAATTGGCACCAAGTGGGGGCAACACGATCTAACCAGTAAACCCTTTAGGATCTATGTTGTCATCATATTCAGCTTCAGCTTCTGCCTTAGCATTCCATGCAGTGTTCAAATTAAATTGCTGATAGGCAGCATCAACACATGCAAGGGCGAGTTGATGCTGATTTTCAGCCTCCTCATAAAGAACATTATCTTTCGGTGGATTGGCTACATGATGGTCTTTAACATTACTAACCAAGGCATGAGAAGTAGCTTCTCTGGCTAGCTGCTGAGTGTTATCACCCGATAGGTTATTTCCTTGAGTTTTGTGCTTTTTTTTGTAGTTTTAGCTTTCCCACAGTGGCTACATGTCATTTATGACTTGATGGGAATGACAGTTTGGTTCTCGGGCAGTTCATTTGTGTTTTAAGTTTATTTCCCTATTTTACAACTCTTAATACTGGTAGAGTTGACTATGGTCAACAATTGGAAAATACAGCCTCGATGGAAATTCTGTCAGCGCTATTAGCTCTAAAACGCCGACTGTGGGCTAGAGGGACCTTTGGTTCGGGTCCTGAGGCTTCTGCATGAGTTTTCATGAAAATTTTATTTACTTCCATTATATTATGATTTTTGATCCTTAATGCATGATTTTACATGATTTTTTACAAGTATTTCTTAACTCTTTGATTTAGGAACAAACCTAGCATTAATTAACCTTATTGCATGATTTCAAGAAAGATTGGACATGTTCAGATAACATGACCTCAAGTATTTAAGAAAATAGCATTCCTGATTTCTCAAGTTATGAGTGCTAGCAAGAACATGTTTTGAACTAGTGCCATGCTATACCTTCAAAAAATTTATTTTTATGATTTGTGTGACATCCTGACATGCCATCAATGTTTACGAATAATTTTCTTATAAATTAATTCTCATGATTAGTATGACATTCGAGAATGCAGTCAATTATTATGAATGGTTTTCTCAAAGCAAAGTTCGTGAGTAGTATGTCATTGAAGTATGACATCTATGATTATGAACAAGTTTTGACCTTCAGATATGTCACATGATATGATATGAGTGCTATGATATGTTTTGAGAGTAGTATTTAGCACTGATTCGATGAGAGTTCTAGATAAACCAACTCCAGAATTACATTGCCACCGTAGGTTATGTTTTGCCCAATGGGATTATGATAGTGGTTCCACTCTAAACAAGGTCTTTTACCCTGGCAAAATAAAGGGTAGCTTTGCCAACTAAGGTTACATAGTTGGATTTCATGTTGCTCACCTAGTCTATGTCGGTTGTAAGAAACTTCCCATGAAAATAAATTCATGTATTGTATTTGACTATGACCTCTAGTTTTCAAGTTAAGATATGCTATTTTATATATCTTGCTATCTTGGCTCATGCTTTCAGCCTATGATAATACTTTGGGTCTTTGAATCCCAAATTTCTTAGCTTTCGCGTTTAGACTTATTATTTTATGACTCATAGTTATAAAACATGTTTTCAACTTATAATTTTACCTTGAGTCATTATACTACAACTTTTACTATTATTACAAGATTTATATTTTTAGAATGCTTTCAAGTATGTTTTATCATAACATATGCATATCTCACATACTCAGTACATTCCATAGTACTGATCTCACACCTCTTTGTGTTGCATCCTATCATGATGTAGATACTGTAGCCCACTCCCATACTCATGGCTTGTAGATCAGCAACACATCCATCCAGCTTGGTGAGTCCCCCTCATTCGAGGACTTTGAGTTTGACTTTATTTTTGTATTTTAGTTCTTTCAGTCAGTTTTCAGTATTTAGAGTTAGCTAGGGACTTATCCCAGCAGCTCGTCATTAGTAGAGACTTTAAGACATAGAGTCAAATATTAAGCTTAATTTAGATTGCATTCTTAAACTTATATTTATACGACAGATTAAGTTGCTTATTATATTTGAGTTAAGGTTCCGCTCAATATTTATGTTCCTTATGTTAAAGTCATGCTAAGGCCAAGGGTTATCTTGGGATCACTTGTGGTCTCAAGTCCCGTGTCGCGTCCTAGGGGTAGGCTTGGGGCGTGATAGTTTAATACTCCATGAATGTTACAATGCATGAATAGTAGACCCTATCAATAATCACAGAATCACCAAGGAAAGTGGAAACATGGATAACATTATTAAGTAAATCATATATCATATCCAATCACACAACAAACTATATAGGCACACGAGAAAAGGTGGAAGCCAAAATGAATAAGGTAGTATCCATCCAGTCATAAACTAGAATAGTACCTATGATAACTGCGTCAGATGCCTCTTCCTCAAGTCTGCCAGGAAAAGCTTAACAGTGTGTCCGTTCCACTTCCTGCATTCCTCCTATGTCGGGCTGAGTACCACCTCTACCTATCTTACCACCACCTTTTTTAGGTTGGGTACCATCTCTACCTGAGGTGTGGCCACCCCTCTCAAGCTGAGGACAATCTCTACCATACGAACCACCTCCTCTACCTATTGGAGTTGGAGCTTGAGGAGTCTACTATTAAACTATCTGACCACTCTGTTTGAACATGGGGAATCATATTTGAACATTCCCAATCTCACTACACTTATGACAGACACTATCTAGGGTAGTCCATTGAGATGAAGATGAATAAGTATAATAACTCCCATAATCTGAATGATTAGACAGTCGTTCCCTGCATAACCCAAATAATTTTGGCTGGCCCTTGGCGGGCCACTAGCCAAAACTTGCATAGCCTGCTGAATGGGCCATCCAGAGTACCCCTAAGAAACTGGGCCCAAGGTATTTTTGTCTACATTGTTATGCATCTCTTCATTTATCTGAATTGATCAAACTGTTTGATAGTATGTTCATTTTAAGATTTTCTGCCATATTATCCCAGTCTATGATAGGGCATTACCTTGGTGTTGTTGGTGGTCATCAATTCATGCGTTCTTCTTATATTATAAAACTAGCATAGGAAATATTGGTTCTTATGCTTTTTCTTCTATCAAAAATGTCACAACCTGATATCTCGATCATGATGGCACCTATAATCCCCCAGTAGGTGAACCAATCCTAGTAGCCTGAAACGGTTAGTAATGGGCCACATTCTATCAACTAAACTAGAAGAATAGTTTAATAAGCGGAAGCAAGGGAACAAGATAAAGAAAATAGATAACATGAGAAATATATACAATACGGAAGCTAAACTGTAATGACCCTTCCGGTTATTTCCACGTATACGTTTTCCTTGAACCGTTAGAGCTTGTTGTAGCGGACCCAAGCCACTTAAAGCTCGTCAGGATCGGTATTTTGGTGCCGGGTCCATTTGTTTGGCCGCATGATAAGTTTTGAAGCCAAGCAAGTCGGCAAAAGTAATCGTAAGATCTTTAACAAATATCCTGAACTTTGGGTAAAATGTCTCGGAGCTTTTCTCTCAATATATAGAGAGTAGAAGTCCCCCGAAATACCAAATCGAAGGTCTACGAGTCTAGTTTCCTACGCACAAAACCTCACGTCCAACTGATCTCAGAGTAAAAAGTTATAATTGTTTTACCGCGGACTGTCTGGCAGAAAACGGGTTACGAACCGGGTCGCGAACCGGGTCGGGTTAAACTCGATTTAAGCCTCAACTTCACGTTTTAAGATGCCATTTCAGTTCCGAAATAGTTATAAAAAATAAGGGAGGATCCCGAGAGAATTCTTGAGTATCGAAATCGTGCGTATTTGAAAGTATTTTATTTAAAAGTCGAAGGTGGTAGGAAGTTATATTATATTATTATTGCCTTTTCAAATATTTTAAAAGTTTATGAAAAATATTTTGTTACGATATAATTGTATATGTATTTATTTTATAAGGTTTTTATACACCGTAATATTTTAACGGGGATAGTAAATTTAGTTATGTTAAAATTTATTATTATAATATAGTAGGTTTTATTCGAAATAATTTTCTATTAATTATGGTATATTTAAAAAGCTATATTTATTTTACCACGAACTTATGCAATACCCGAGTAGGTGCATATTGGGAAAGGAATATGTTGGGTGTCACCTCCACCTCACACGTGGAGGTGGAGGGAGTGTCCAGCAAAGTCAATGTAAGTGGTGGCCTTATGTTATTAATTAGAAATAGCCACTAAGGCACTTGGTTATAACATGTGTTGTGAGAAGTCTTCAGCTCCTCACTTAGTACATCACATTGAGAAGGGAATTATTGGCAGCGGACTTTTAAGCTTTGAAAGAAATAAACATTCTTGAGTCATTTGGAAATTGTCAGAACACCATTAGCTACCCAATATCCAGGGAGGGATTCTGATCAACCTCTCTACTAGGATTCAGGGTTCAGCGGTGAATTGGAAATTAATTATCGACGCCAAGTTATTCAAGCCCGAGTCCGAGTTTGATTTCGTGTTAGGGATTTTTAGGAGAGGTTCAAGCTTGTCATTAGACGACAGGTAGGTTACGGTTTATTTTCCCTAGACTCTGCATATATAGAATAAAATTGTATTAATGGGCATCCTTGGGTTGGATTATAAGGTTGGCACCACAGACCTCGACGGCTTTATTCATGTCCGCCTACTTTTGTTCCTCCGTTGCTTGTAATATTTGCCGATATATTTTATTTACCCTTGTGGTCCTGTGAGGCCTTGTTGACTCTGGAACATAGAAGGTGGGATTTTGGGAATGTTTGTGAGTCCCGGACATAGAATTATCCTTCTAGGCTGGTTATGCTTGCTGAGTAGCTGTGGGCCTGTGCAGGGTCGATAGGTTGATTGTGAGCTGCTGGGCAGCTATTGTGTGTGATCATACCATTTCCATGAATATAAAAAGGTTTTATCCATGTTTTACTATGGTTTTGGCTTCGGGCCTACTGGCACTATTTTCTAACCTTGCATGGCCCGGGGGGCCCATTTGATGGAAATAATTTGGAAATGGTTTGATTTAACTTGTGGATATTTCTGGATAAAAGAAAGTAAAATTATAAGTTAAATCACCAGTTTTACGATTAACGCTAGACTCGGCAGGGCCGGAGTGCTAGTTGAGTTTTCTTGCTACTTGAGATATTTTTAGCCTCGGTCGGACCGAGCACCTGAGATGACTTTTTACTGTTTAGACCCGGTTATTCCCGGGCACCCTTGGAGGGGTTTCTGAGACATTTTCCTACTACTTTAGTCCTGGATAGGGTTGCATGCATTATCCGAGACTGTCTCTATCCTGATACCGGACTTGCTTCCGGACGACATGTTCTGATACTGAGTTTTAGTATGGGGTCTGGGACCTCCATGGACCTTGCCATCCAGGCTAGGGGCTACGGGCTGCGTGTGCCGGAGGAGGGGTATACGGTGGAGTAGAGGTATACGGGCAATGTCCTTCCATGGAACCTACCTGCTAGGCCAGATCGGCGCCGGAGGAGGTACATACAGAGATACCATGGCACTTGAGATCTTCATGCATCATATCATTCATTGTTCGAGGCTCCACCCTTGTTTGTTGTTTGCTGATTGTACGCTCCGATAGGATAGGATGCCGGAGGGTTTGTATTCACTTGTTTGTGTTCCTCGGTTGTATGGGCGGCCGGGGGAGTGTAGGTAGACTTTTGCTATTTACTTACAGAATTGTTCCCTGTTGCGGTTAAGTATGAAATTGGTTACTGCTAGACTGTTAGTTTTTGGATTTGAGATTGATATGATTAGTTGAGTTTGATTCATGTATCTGAGCATGCCTATCATTACTCTTTCTCTCTTCTTCTTACACTTGAGGGTACCGATATACCGTCCATTTCGTAAACTTATTTTTTATACACTGTTAGTGCAAGAATCCCAGGTGCGTTAATCCTTACTTTCGCCTGTGCCTATGGTGTGTATATTCTGCTTACTAGCCTCATATGTGGTTCTGTTGATTTCCCTCTGGGCTAGTTCCTGTGTACTTTTTGTTGATTTCTGTGACTACTTGCTCCTATTCTGTCTATTACTACGCTTTTATCTTATATGTGCCAAGTCGGCCTATGATACCTACTGGGTACCTTATGCTTCGCATTTGGTGCTCACCCCTACCCCCTGCATCTTTGGGTGCAGATCCTAGCGTGGGCCATCGCCGTTAGATCACTGTGATTTGTGCTTGGAGATATGTTGGGGACTACTTCAGACTGAGGGTGAGCTCTTGGCGATCGGAGCTTAGCTTTAGTTTATCTTTTGCTTCATGTACTCTATTACCATTCAGAGACATCTGTATATATAGCTTTGTTTTATTTGCACTCCATGTATGTAATTTGGCTCTGTACTATGATACCAGGTCTTGGGGTTTAGTTTAGTTTCCGCATATGTATATATTTATATTCCTTTTATCTGTTTTCTTCGTCTTGTTCCCTTATTTGTTAAATAGTAGCCCATTGCTAACTGTTCTGGGCTACGGGGATTGGTTCACCTACCGGGGGTTGTAGGTGCCATCATTACCGAGAAATTGGGTCGTGACAACTTTGTATCAGAGCTTTAGGTTCACCGGTGTCATCGGTATAGGAGCCAATGTCTAGTAGAGTCCTGCGGAATCGGGGCGGAGACGTCCGTACTC
>QJPP01006277.1:0-17748 GCA_003996215.1 Jaltomata sinuosa
AGAGAAAACACGACACTACACGTTTTTCTTCTTCATCATCTTGTTCTTCCATTGTTCTTGGGATCTTGGTTTCTTGTTCTTGGATAATTGAAGCTTGTGTTCATTATATTGTAAGAATCTTTTCTCTTTATTATGAATATGATTTCCTTCTCTTCTCCCAATAGCATGAGTAACTAACTTCCCACAACTAGGGTTGTGGGAGCCATGACAAAAGTAGCAATATAGATTCTGGGTAGCGTCGGGTTCAATCTTTATGTTGTCACGTTATTAATCATTCATTATTAACGTTTTCTAGTGGTTGCAAACATTAGAACATGCCTAGGTTTAATTTGCTTGAGTAATGAGATTAAAACCGAGAAATTTGATTAACTACGAGGATTCGAGACCACCACTTCTCGTTTTATGATTAATGATGTAACTAGATTAATCTACTTGATGTTTAGGATTGAAATATAAAAGCTCACCTTTTCAAGTTCGAGAGAATTGAAAAGGAAATTCGTCTATTTGGTTGAGAAACGTTTAGATGATACCATTAATTCAATCACATCGTGACATGCATATAGAAAGAACCCGGTTAAGCTTTGAGTCGACATTGTTACGACGCCATGGTGAACACTTACCTAGTTCACTCTCATATTGATTATTAATCGTACATTCTTATTTGCTTTGATCAAATATTGTTCACACAAACCCCCCCATTTACCGGAAACTATTGATTACTAGTCATTTAATTCACTAACGACTTAATTTGCACCTTATTCCCTGTGGGATCGACCCCAACCTCTGTTGGGTTCTATATTTGATGACGACCGCTTACGCTTCGTAATTGGAGTTGTAATTTGGGCGTATCAAATTTTGGCGCCGTTGCTGGGGAATACGGTTGTTTATTAAGTTTGGTGTGTTTATTTGACTCTTAGTCATATTTCCTGCTTTTATTTTTATTTGTTGTTTTTGTTTGTTACAGGGTACATAGTTGTGCATGCCAAGTACCCGACGCTCGGGTGAACTAATATTACCCTACGACCCCGAGCTTGCAAGGATGATAAGGCGAAACATGAATGAGCAACAACAAGAGGCAGCGAGACTCGCTGCAGCTAAGCAAGCCCAACAACGTTTGAATGCTGGTGGTCTTGAGGTCGACATTGAGTTGAATGATGAGGAGGTCGACTTAGATGGAGTTGGTTTCATGGGCGCTATTGTGTTTCCTCGGCTAGCACCCGGGGCCAAGTTCAACATCACTAGCATAATGATTCAGCTGTTGAATTTGAGAGGAGTGTTCCGTGGGGTTGCTGGTGATGATCCAAACTGGCACCTGATGAATTTTGTGGGTATCTGCAAGTCGTTCGAATTGCCTGGAGTAAGTCAGACAGCGATCAGGCTCAGGTTATTTCCGTTGTCTCTGTCTGATGAGGTGGTGTTATGGTTGACAAAGCTAACCCCCGACTCTATCACAACCTGGGGAGAGTTGAAAGGAGCTTTCCTAGAAAGGTTCTTTCCTCCCTCTAGGATGATACAGTTGAGGGATGAAATTAGCAACTTCAGACAACAACCTCATGAGGCGTTACATGAGACTTGGTTGCGGTTCAAGAAAAAGCTGACACAATGCCCAAACCATCAGTTGACCAAATATTTTTTGATGCAGACGTTTTACAGAGCTCTAAATTCGGCTACCAAGACGACACTGGATAATGCAGCAGGTGGAGCGTTTATGGGTCTCACTTTTGCCGATGCCACAACTATTTTGGACAGGCTCACCAAAACCAACAGGGCCTGGCATACACGTGATACAGAGGTAGCAGCTAGCACTTACGCAGTTGGTATGTCAGCAGAGCAGCGCAGGAAGGAGGAAGAGCGGGACCAAGATATGGCCCATCTGAAGACGCAAATGGACCTACTGACAAAGCATTTGTTGTCAGGAGGTATTGAGAAAGTGAAAGTTGTGGGGTCCCAAGGTAGAGCAGCAGAGTTTGAACCTGATGAGGAGGCAAATTATTTGGGTGGTTTCCAGGCCAATGGTCAGGGAAACCAAGGTAGGAACTATCAGAGAGACAACTACTATGAAAAAGCTGGCTACAGAGACCGCGAGCAGGGGAACTGGAAGAATAAAACTGATGGAAGTGGGTTGTATGTACCACCTAGTAACCGGGAAAGAGCTAACACCGAGACATGGACGTCCAAACTAGAGAACATGATGGCTAAGATGCTGCTGAAGGTGGAATCTACCGACTCCGCGGTAAAGGAGATGAGGACGGAATTATCAATAATGAGTCAGGTCATGGATTCCCATTCCACCTTGATCAAGCAATTGGAATAGCAAGTGGGTCAAATCTCGGCATCTCTAAATCAAAGGAAGACAAGTACCTTGCCGTGTGACACCATTCCAAACCCGAGGAAGGACGAAAGTTGTATGGCGATCAATACGAGAAGCGTAAAACATTATCGGAATCACATCCGGTAATTCAGACTCAGAAAGATGATGTTGCGGATGACAAGGTGGTAGAGGATGCTACTCAAAGGCGCACGGATAAAAGCAATGAAGTTGAAAAGCTTCCAACTATGATGCCTCGGCCACCACCTCCTTTCCCACAACGGTTAAAGAAGAAAGTACAAGATAGCAAGTTCCTGAACTTCATGACCATGCTAAAACAGATATCAGTAAATATCCCTCTGGTGGACGCTCTTGAACAAATGCCCGGATATGCCAAGTTCATGAAGGACTTGATTACCAAGAAGAGGTCAGTGAGCTTTGAACCAGAAGATAACCTCCACTACTGCAGTGCTATTTCTTCAAGATCGTTAGTGGAAAAGAAGGAAGATCCAGGTGCTTTTACTGTTCCCTTTACTATTGGGAAATTCAACTTTGAAAAAGCCTTATGTGATCTTGGTGCTAGCATCAACTTGATGCCGCTAGCAGTATACAAACAATTGGGTTTGGGAGCGCCCAAACCAACTACCATGAGGGTGTTAATGGCTGACCGTTCAGTAAAGCGACCAGTGGGAATATTGTCTGATGTGTTGGTCAAGGTTGGTAAGTTTATATTCCCGGCCGACTTTGTGATCTTAGATTGCGAAGTGGACTTTGAGGTTCCCATAATCTTGGGACGACCATTGTTAGCCACTGCAAGAGTATTGGTCGACATAGAAAGAAATGAACTGACATTCAGATTAAACAATGAATTGGTCAAGTTTGATGCGTGTAAGTTGATGAAGCAACCAAGAGACATGAGAGTTGTCGCGGTTATAAATGTTGTTGATGAAGCCCATGCGGATGTGCATATTGAGGAGAAGGGTCCTGTCGAGACTCTAGCTGTCGTGAGAATGATGCTGCGAGAAGAGAAACCTACAGAGGAAGGCGGTGAGAACAAATCAAGAAAAAGAAAACACCGCAAGAAAACTAGCAAAGGAAAAGAGTTAGAAAGAGTAAAGAAGTTGTCGCGACTAGCTGCGGAGCTGATAAAAGAGGAAGTTGGAGCTCAACGGGATGGGGTAGCTGGCACCTATTCCATTGATTTCGCCTGCTTTGGAGACCCTGGCGGTCTCCAACATCATGCCAGACTCTGAGTCCTATGGGCTTCACATGTATTCCTTTCTCTCACAATTTTAGCTTTCACATGTATGCATTGGGGACATTGCATGAGTCTAAGTTGAGGGTGTTGGGATACCTGTGAGTCTTTCACCACCGAGGGTTTTTGTTGCCGTGTGTCTTTTCCCTCCGGTGTGCTATCTAGTAGAACCGGCATGTTTAGGTTGTCGTTTAAATTTTAGTTGTTTTCTAGTGTATATACCAAGCATGGCGTTTTTTATTGGAAAAGGTACTAAAAGGAGCCCCCTCTGAAAAAGTTGATTTTGTACTTATGTTTGAAACGATTGACTGTCTGGATCCTTGAATGTCATTGTGTGGTTATGATTGAAATAAGTATGCTTAAGCCGAGCTGTTGTTTAATAGTTGGTAGTGGTATAGTTTCTTGGTGCCAAGTGTGTGTGAGCGTATTGTTATAAATTCTTACTCTGTGCATGCATCTAGAACTTGCCCGGTCTATTTTGTTAAGTTTGAAGTTGGTTGCTTAGGAAAGGATCACAGGCCCTTTTTGTGTGTAGTCCACTTAGCCTATAAGACCGTCCAAATGCAAATAATCCCTTTGAACCTTGTTTGAGCCATAATTGACCCTGTTCTTTCAATAACCTGTCACCGTTCCTTTTGAACTTTGAATCCTTGTTTTGGCCCTGGTCCTTCCTTGGACATCGTGCACCTCAACTCAGGCAATCAGCCTAAGTTGAGGGTGGCGACTATAGAGGTAAATGATAAGGAAAATAGGATGGATAAGATTGATTGTGGATAGAGTGAAGATTCCAGGTGTGTGTCTAAGAAAAGAAAGATAAAGAAACGAAAAAAAAATAAAGAGATGAAAAAGAACGAAAAAGAAATAAAAAGAAGTGTCAAAATAAAGAGGCCGCACCTGTAGCTAGAAAGAAGGGAATAAAGAGGTGAATAAGGATGGACAAAGTAAAGTTATGTGGAAATAGTAGGTCGGTGATTCCAAGGAGGGTTAAGTCACTATTCCCCAAACATATCCTACCCGCACCCGAAGCCTCATTACAAGCCTAAACAAGTCCTGTAGTGATCCTGAGCGGCTTTCTGAAGAAAAAAAAACTGAAATAGAATAGTAAGGGCAAGCTTATGGCATCGCATGTGCATTGTTTGAACTCGTTTGTGAGTGAGAGCGCCTTACCTAGTCCTAAATCTGGTGTGTGGGACTTCTTTATGGTGAGGGCACCAAGATTTCTGTATTGTCTAATGACTGTTAGGATAGCTGCGCGTGTGTATGCATAATATTATGTCATATCGGAATGACATGTTTGGATCCTTGCAAGTCAACGTTTCATACATTTGTGTGCTACTAGGGAGCTTGATTTAAAATTGAATAAGCGTTGAATGACCATGAGTTGCTAGAGACACGAGTTTTTTTTCTTAGTTGAGTCGTCTTATTATTTTTCTTTTATGTCATGTTGCTTGAGGACAAGCGAACGACTAAGTTGAGGGTGTTGATGTGCCGCCATTCTACGACACATTTGACTCCTTTAAACTAAGAATAACCGTAAGTTCTCAAGCAACCATCGTCGTTTTTGATGTTTTATGTTATGTTTGCAGGAAAGAGAGACAAACATAGAAACGGAAGGAAATACGAGCAAAAAGACCCTCTGGATAAGAGTGACGGCCACCGTGACGGCCAGTCACCAAGGTGACGGACCGTCAAGACGACCGTCAAGTGAGAAAGCACCACTGCCTAGTGGTGACGGCCACCGTGACGGCCCGGCACCAAGGTGACGGTCCGTCAGCCTGACCGTCAAGTGAGGCAGTACCACTGCCTAGTGGTGACGGCCACCGTGATGGCCAGTCACGCCTGTGATGGTCCGTCTGGGTGGGCCGTCAACGCGACGCGGAATCCGAACGTTTTATTTTTGGACTTTATTTCCTGGACTACTATAAATACCCTATGTTAGGTTTATTTTATTCATTGATTACCCAATAGTTCTAGGATATTTTTAGTCGACTTTTGAGCGAGTTTTTGGAGAGAAAACACGACACTACACGTTTTTCTTCTTCATCATCTTGTTCTTCCATTGTTCTTGGGATCTTGGTTTCTTGTTCTTGGATAACTGAAGCTTGTGTTCATTATATTGTAAGAATCTTTTCTCTTTATTATGAATATGATTTCCTTCTCTTCTCCCAATAGCATGAGTAACTAACTTCCCACAACTAGGGTTGTGGGAGCCATAGCAAAAGTAGCAATATAGATTCCGGGTAGCGTCGGGTTCAATCTTTATGTTGTCACGTTATTAATCATTCATTATTAACGTTTTCTAGTGGTTGCAAACATTAGAACATGCCTAGGTTTAATTTGTTTGAGTAAAGAGATTAAAACCGGGAAATCTGATTAACTACGAGGATTCGAGACCACCACTTCTCGTCTTATGATTAATGTTGTAACTAGATTAATCTACTTGATGTTTAGGATTGAAATATAAAAGCTCACCTTTTCAAGTTCGAGAGAATTGAAAAGGAAATTCGTCTATTTGGTTGAGAAACGTTTAGATGATACCATTAATTCAATCACATCGTGACATGCATATAGAAAGAACCCGGTTAAGCTTTGAGTCGACATTGTTACGACGCCATGGTGAACACTTCCCTAGTTCACTCTCATGTTGATTATTAATCGTACATTCTTATTTGCTTTGATCAAATATTGTTCACACAAACCTCCCCATTTACCAGAAAATATTGATTACTAGTCATTTAATTCACTAACGACTTAATTTGCACCTTATTCCCTGTGGGATCGACCCCAACCTCTGTTGGGTTCTATATTTGACGACGACCGCTTACGCTTCGTAATTGGAGTTGTAATTTGGGCGTATCAGGTATTTTGGCCGAAATTTTTCGTGGGCGTCCGCGAGGACCTATTTAATGGCGCGCATTGGTTCGGAGGGGCAAACGTGGGGTTTTAGGATTTCAAACGAGGCCCGGAATGGGAAATAGGGATTTTTTGGTTTTTTCGTGTGTTATATAGTCCATGGATTTTGTGTGATATGTGCGTTCGGCGGTATTTTGGCCGAAATTTTCCGTGGGCGTCCGCGAGGACCTATTTAATGGCGCGCGTTGGTTCAGAGGGGAAAACGTGGGGTTTTAGGATTTCAAACGTAGCCCGAAACAGGAAATAGGGATTTTTTGGTTTTTTCGTGTGTTATAGTCCATGGATTTTGTGTGATATATGCGTCCGGCGGTATTTTGGCCAAAAATTTTTGTGGGCGTCCGCGAGGACCTATTTAATGGAGCGCGTTGGTTCGGAGGGGCAAACGTGGGGTTTTAGGATTTCAAACGTGGCCCGGAACAGAAAATAGGGATATTCGATTTTTTCTTGTGTTATAGTCCATGGATTTTGTGTGATATGTGCGTCCGGTGGTATTTTGGCCAACATTTTTCATGGGCGTCTGCGAGGACCTATTTATTGGCGCGCGTTGGTTCAGAGGGGTAAACATGGGGTTTTAGTATTTCAAACATAGCCCGGAACGGGAAATAGGGATTTTTCAGTTTTTTCGTGTGTTATAGTCCATGGATTTTGTGTGATATGTGCGTTCGGTGGTATTTTGGCTGAAATTTTTCGTGGGCGTCTGCGAGGACCTATTTAATGGCGCGCGTTGGTTTGGAGGGGCAAACGTGGGGTTTTAGGATTTCAAACGTGGCCAGGAACGTGAAATAGGGATTTTTTGGTTTTTTCGTGCGTTATAGTCCATAGATATTGTGTGATATGTGCGTCCGGCGGTATTTTGGCCGAAAGTTTTCGTGGGCGTACGCAACGACCTATTTAATGGCGCGCGGTTGTTCAGAGGGGCAAACGTGGGTTTTTGGATTCCAAACGTAGCCCGGAACGGGAAATAGCGATTTTTCGGTTTTTTCGTGTGTTATAGTCCATGGATTTTGTGTGATATGTGCGTCCGGCGGTATTTTGGCCAACAATTTTTGTGGGCGTCCGCGTGGACTTATTCAATGGAACGCGTTGGTTCGGAGGGGCAAACGTGGGGTTTTAGGATTTAAAACGTGGCCCGGAACAGGAAATATGGATTTTTCGATTTTTTCGTGTGTTATAGTCCATGGATTTTGTGTGATATGTGCGTCCGGCGGTATTTTGGCCGAAATTTTTTGTGGGCATCCGCGAGGACCTATTTAATGGTGCGTGTTGGTTAGGAGGGGCAAACGTGGGGTTTTAGGATTTCAAACGTGGCCCGGAACGTGAAATAGGGATTTTTCATTTTTTTCGTGTGTTATAGTCCATGGATTTTGTGTGATATGTGCGTCCGGTGGCATTTTGGCCAAAAATTTTTGTGGGCGTTCGCGATGACCTATTTAATGGCGCGCGTTGGTTCGGAGAGGCAAACGTGAGGTTTTAGGATTTCAATCGTGGCCCGGAACGGGAAATAGGGATTTTTCGGTTTTTTCGTGTGTTATAGTCCATGGATTTTGTGTGATATGTGCGTCCAGCGGTATTTTGGCCAAAGTTTTTCTTGGGCATCCGCGAGGACCTATTTAATGGCGCGCGTTGGTTCAGAGGGGCAAACGTGGGGTTTTAGGATTTCAAACGTGGCCCGGAATGGGAAATAGGGTTTTTCGGTTTTTTTGTGTGTTATAGTCCATGGATATTGTGTGATATGTGCGTCCGACGGTATTTTGGCCGAAATTTTTTGTGGGCGTCTGCGACGACCTATATAATGGCGCGAGTTGGTTCGGAGGGGCAAACGTGGGGTTTTAGGATTTCAAACGTAGCCCGGAATGGGAAATAGGGATTTTTCGGTTTTTCGTGTGTTATAGTCCATGGATATTGTGTGATATGTGCGTCCGGTGGTATTTTGGCCTAAATTTTTCATGGGAGTCCGCGATGACTTATTTAATGGCGTGCATTGGTTCGGAGGGGTGATGTGTGATGTGCCGCCATTTTACGGCACTTTCGATGCCTCTAAACTAAGAACAATCATAAGTTTTCAAGCAACCGTAGTCATTTTTGATGTTTTATGTTATGTTTTCAGGAAAGGGAGACAAACGTGGAAAAGGAAGGAATTACGAGCAAAAACGACGTTCTGGATAAGAGTGACGGTTCAAGTGACGGTCCGTCAAGTGGGTGACGGTCCGTCACCCAAACCGTCACCCTGAGGCAGCACCACTGCCTAGTGGTGACGGCCACCATGACGGTCCGTCAAGCCAGTGACGGTCCGTCACCCAAACCGTCACCCTGAGGCATCACCACTGCCTAGTGGTGACGGCCACCGTGATGGTCCGTCAAGGTGGTGACGGTCCGTCACCCAAACCGTCACAGTAAGGCAGTCCGCTACGCGAAATCCGAACGTTTTTGGGTTTATTTCCTGGACTCCTATAAATACCCTATGTTAGGTTTATTTTAGTTGTTGTTCAACATATTCAAAGTGTTGCTTATTACAAATTCATTACCCAATAGTTCTAGGATTATTTTTGAGCGAGAATTCGAGAGGAAAACACTACACAATCACGTTTTCTTCTTGATCGTTCTTGGGATTTTAGACTCTTGTTCTTGAAAAGCTTGAAGCTTGTGTTCATCTCTTTTATAAGAACTCTTTCTTATTATTATGAATACTATTTCTTCATTCTTTCGTTTTGCAAACATGAGTAACTAACTTCCCACAACTAGGGTTGTGGGAGCCATGGCAAAAGTAGCAATATAGATTCCGGGTAGCGTCGGGTTCAATATATATGTTGTCACGTTGTTAATCATTCATTATTTAACGTTTTCTAGTGGTTGCAAACATTAGAACATGCCTAGGTTTAAATTTGCTTGAGTAAAGAGATTAAAATCGGGAAACTTGATTAACGACGAGGATTCGAGACTACCAACTCTCATCTTATGATTAATGCTGTAACTAGATTAATCTACTTGATGTTTAGGATTGAAATCTAAAAGATCACCTTTTCAAGTTCGATAGAATTGAAAAGTAAAATCATCTATTTGGTTGAGAAACGTTTAGATGATACCATTAATTCAATCACATCGTGACATGCATGTAAGAAAGAACCCGGTTAAGCTTAGAATCGACATTGTTGCAACGCCATGGTGAACACTTCCCTAGTTCTCTCTCATATTGATTTCACTCATACATTACTATTTGTTTTTGTTCACAATTCGATCACACAAACCCCCCTTTTTTACCGGAAACTATTGACTACTAGTCATCTAATTCACTAAAGACTTAACTTTCACCTTATTCCCTGTGGGATCGACCCCAACCTCTGTTGGGTTCTATATTTGACAGACGACCGCTTACGCTTCTTAATTTGAGGTGTAGTTTGGGCGTTATCAATGTGCCACCATTTTACGGCACTTTCGACGCCTCTAAACTAAGAACAATCATAAGTTTTCAAGCAACCGTAGTCGTTTTTGATGTTTTATGTTATGTTTTCAGGAAAGGGGGACAAACGTGGAAAAGGAAGGAATTACGAGCAAAAACGACGTTCTGGATAAGAGTGACGGTTCAAGTGACGGTCCGTCAAGTGGGTGACGGTCCGTCACCCAAACCGTCACCCTGAGGCAGCACCACTGCCTAGTGGTGACGGCCACCATGACGGTCCGTCAAGCCAGTGACGGTCCGTCACCCAAACCGTCACCCTAAGGCAGCACCACTTCCTAGTGGTGACGGCCACAGTGACGGTCCGTCAAGGTGGTGACGGTTCGTCACCCAAACCGTCACAGTAAGGCAGTCCGCTATGCAGAATCCGAACGTTTTTGGGTTTATTTCCTGGATTCCTATAAATACCCTATGTTAGGTTTATTTTAGTTGTTGTTCAACATATTCAAAGTGTTGCTTTAACAATAGTTCACCCAATAGTTTTAGGAGAGTTTTAGTTGAATTGGAGAGCAAGAAACACGTTTTCTACTTCTTGAATTCGTGTTCTTGAATCGTTCTTGGGATCTTGTTTTCTTGTTCTTGGATAATTGAAGCTTGTTTTCATTATATTGTAAGAATCTTTTCTCTCTATTATGAATATGACCTTCTTCTCTTCTTCTTCTAGCATGATTAACTAAACTCCCACAACTAGGGTTGTGGGAGCCATGGCAAAAGTAGCATTATAGATTCCGGGTAGCGTCGGGTTCAATATATGTGTTGTCACGTTGTTAATCATTCATTATTTCACGTTTTCTAGTGGTTGCAAACATTAGAACATGCCTAGGTTTAATTTGCTTGAGTAAAGAGATTAAAACGGGAAACTTGATTAACGACGAGGATTCGAGACTACCAACTCTCGTCTTATGATTAATGCTGTAACTAGATTAATCTACTTGATGTTTAGGATTGAAATCTAAAAGATCACCTTTTCAAGTTCGAGAGAATTGAAAAGTAAATTCATCTATTTGGTTGAGAAACGTTTAGATGATACCATTAATTCAATCACATCGTGACATGCATATAGAAAGAACCTTATTAACCCTAGAATCGATTGTTACAACGCCATGGTGAACACTACCCTAGTTCGCTCTCATATTGATTATCACTCCTACATTATTGCCTGTTTTTGTTCACGTTTGATCGCACAAACCCCCCCTATTTACCGGAAATAATTGATTACTAGTCATCTATTTCACTAACGACTTAATTCTCACCTTATTCCCTGTGGGATCGACCCCAACCTTTGTTGGGTTCTATATTTGACAGACGACCGCTTACGCTTCTTAATTTGAGGTGTAGTTTGGGCGTTATCAAAAAAGTGGCGCCGTTGCCGGGGAATACGGTTGTTTATTAAGTCCGATGTGTTTACTTGACTCTTAGTCATATTTCCTGCTTTTATTTTTTTGTTGTTTTTGTTTTTACAAGGTACATACTTGTGCATGCCAAGTACCCGAGGCTCGGGTGATCCAATATTACCCTACGACCCCGAGCTCGCAAGAACGCTAAGGCTAAACATGAATGTACAACAGGAGGAGGCAGCAAGGCTCGCTGCAGAACAACTGGCTCAGCATCACTTGAATGATGAGGATATCGACTTGGATGGAGCTGGTGCCACGGGCGCTATTGCGATTCCTCCGCTAGCGCCCGGGGCCAAGTTTTACATTACTAGCACGATGATTCAGCTGTTGAACTTGAGAGGAGTGTTCCGTGGAGCTGCTGGTGATGATGCAAACCGGCACTTGATGAATTTTGTGGGCATCTGCAAGTCGTTTGAGTTGCCTGGAGTGAGTCAAACAGCGATCAGGCTCAGGTTGTTTCCGTTGTCTCTGTCTGATGAGGCAGCGCTATGGTTGACAGAGCTGACCCCCGACTCTATCTCAACTTGGGGAGAGTTGAAAGGAGCTTTCCTAGAAAGGTTCTTTCCTCCCTCTAGGATGATACAGTTGAGGGATGAAATTAGCAACTTCAGACAGCAACCTCATGAAGCTTTACATGAGACTTGGTTGCGGTTCAAGAAGAAGCTGACACAATGCCCTAACCATCAATTGAACAACAAATTTTTGATGCAGACATTCTACAGGGCACTGAATTTGGCTACAAAGCCGACATTGGATAACGCAGCAGGTGGAGCGTTTATGGGTCGCACGTTTGCCGATGCCACAGCTATTTTGGACAGGCTCACAAAAACCAACAGGGCCTGGCATACACATGATACAGAAGTAGCAGCTAGCACCTATGCAGTTGGCATGTCAGCAGAGCAGCGCAGAAAAGAAGAAGAACGGGACCAAGACATGGCCCATCTAAAAACACAAATGGACCTGCTGATAACGCTCAAAGTACCACTCCAATTAAGAAGCGTAAGTGATCGTTGTCAAATATAGAACCCAACAAAGGTTGGGGTCGATCCCACAGAGAATATGGTGAAAGTTAAGTCGTTAGTGAATTAGTTGACTAATGGTCAATAGTTTCCGGTAAATAAAGGGGGGGGGGGTTTGAGTGAACAATGTGTAAGCAAAACGAACAATAATGTAGGAGTGATAATCAATATGAGAGCGAACTAGGGAAGGGTTCACCATGGCGTTGTAACAATGTCCATTCTAAGCTTAACCGGGTTCTTTCTATATGCGTGTCACGATGTGATTGAATTAATGGTATCATCTAAACGTTTCTCAACCAAATAGACGAATTTACTTTTCAATTCTCTCGAACTTGAAAAGGTGTGCTTTTAGATTTCAATCCTAAACATCAAGTAGATTAATCTAGTTACAGCATTAATCATAAGACGAGAGTTGGTAGTCTCGAATCCTCGTCGTTAATCAAGTTTCCCGGTTTTAATCTCTTTACTCAAGCAAATTAAACCTAGGCATGTTCTAATATTTGCAACCACTAGAAAACGTTAAATAATGAATGATTAACAACGTGACCACATATATATTGAACCCGTCGCTACCCGAAATCTATATCGCTACTTTAGCCATGGCTCCCACAACCCTAGTTGTGGGAGGTTTAGTTAATCATGCTTGTAGAAGAATAGAAGAAAGTCATATTCATAATAAAGAAAAGAGATCCTTACAATATGGTGAAAACAATCTTCAATTATTCCAAAACAAGAAAACAAAGATCCCAAGAACAAATCAAGAACACGTTTTCAAGACAAGGAAAACGTGTTTCTTGCTCTCAAATCCTCTCCTAAGACTATTGGGAGAACTATTGTAAGAAGATTTATATGTAAAATAAACCTAACATAGGGTATTTATAGGAGTCTAGGAAATAAATCCCAAAAACGCTCGGATTCCGCGTCGCCGACTGTCTCAACTTGACGGCCAGGCTGACGGACCGTCACTGGCTTGATGGACCGTTGCCTTGGCCGTCACCACTAGGCAGTGGTGCAGCTCAACTTGACGGTCACGGTGACGGACCGTCACCACCTTTACGGACCGTCACGGCGGCCGTCACCCCTAGACAGTGGCCTGCCACCACTTGACGGTCTCTGTGACGGACCGTCATATGTGTGACGGACCGTCATATGTGTGACGGACCGTCACTCAGGCCGTCACTCTTATCCAGAATGTCTTTTTGCTCGTATTTCCTTCCGTTTCCGTGTTTGTCTCCATTTCCTACAAATATAACATAAAACCATCAAAACGATGACGGTTGCTTGAAAACGTACGATTATTCTTAGTTTAAAGGAGTCGAAAGTGCCGTAAAGTGGCGGCACATCAACACCCTCAACTTAGACGTTCGCTTGTCCTCAAGAAACATAACATAAAAGAAAAACAACACGACGACTCAACTAAGAAAACAAACTCGTGTCTCTAGCAACTTATGGTCGTTCAACATCTTATTCAATTTTAATTCAAGCTCCCTCGTAGCACACAAATATATGAAAGACTAACTTGCATGGATCCAAACATGTCATTCTGATATGATAGAACATTCTACATACACACGGGCAGCTATCCTAACAATCAATAGACAATACAGAAGTCTTGGTGCCCTCACCACAAAGAAGTCCCACACAAGATTTGGGACTAGGTAAGCGCTCACACTCACAAATGATTTCGAACAATGCACATGCGATACCATAGGCTTGCCCTTACTATTCTATTTCAGTTTTTCAGAAAGCCGCTCAGGATCACTAAAGGACTTGTTTTGGCTTGTAATGAGGCTTCAGATGCAGGTAGGATACATTTAGGGGTTAGTGACTAAGCCCTCCTTGGAACCACCGACGTCTTATTACTACATACTTTACTTTGTCCATCCTTATTCACCTTTTTATTTCCCTCTCTCTAGCTACAGGTGCGGCCTCTTTATTTTGACAATTCTTTTTATTACTTTTTCGATCTTTTTCATCTCTTTTTATTTTTCTTTTCTTTTCTTAGGCACACACCCGAATTTTCATTCTATTCACAATCAATCTTCTCCATCCTCTTTTTCTTATCATTCACCTCTGTAGTAGCCACCCTCAACTTAGGCTGATTGTCTGAGTTGAGGTGCACAATGTCCACGGAAGGACCAGGGCCAAAACAGGGTTTGCCTCTATAGTAGCCACCATCAACTTAGGCTGATTGCTTGAGTTGAGGTGCACGATTTCCAAGGAAGGACCAGGGCCAAAATAGGGATTCAAAGTTAAACAGGAACGGTGACAGGTTATTGAAAGAACAAGGTTAATTATGGCTCAAACAGGGATCAAAGGGATTATTTACATTTGGACGGTCTTATAGGTTAAGTGGACTGCACATAAAAAGGGCCTGTGATCCTTTCCTAAGCAACCAATTTCGAACTCAACAAAATAGACCAGGCAAGTTCTAGATGCATGCACAGAGTAAGAATTTATAACAATACGCTCACACACACTTTGCACCAAGAAACTATACCACTACCGACTATCAAGACAACAACTCGGCTTAAGCATACTTATTCCTATCATAATCACACAATGACATTCAAGGATCCAGACAGTCAATCGTTTCAACATAAGCTCAAAACCAGAAATTTTTTCAGAGGGGGCTCCTTTTAGTCAAGAAAAATGCCATGGTGCTTGCTATAGAAACTAGAAAACAACTAAAAATTTAAACGACAACCTAAATATGCCGGTTCTACTAGATAGCACACCGGAGGGAAAAGAACTCGGCAACAAAAACCCTCGGTGGTGACTCACAGGTTTCCCAAAACACCCTCAACTTAGACTCATGCATTGTCCCCAATGCATACATGTGAAAACTAAAACTGTGAGAATAAGGAATACCTGTGAAGTCCATAGGACTCAGATTCTGACATGATGTTGGAGACCTCCAGGGTCTCCAAAGCAGGAGAACTCGATGGAGTGTGTGCACGCGACAACCTCATGTTGCGTTCCAGCTTCCTCTTTTGTTGGCTCCGCAGCTCGTCGCGACAACTTCTTCACTCTTTCTTTGCAGATTCTCTTGCGGTGTTTTCATTTCCTTGATCTATTTTCACCGCCTTCCTCTACATGTTTCCCTTCTCGCAGCATCGTTCTCACAACAGCTAGAGTCTCGACCAAACCCTTCTCCTTAAGATGCACATTCGCAGGAGCTTCCTCAATAACATTGATGACCGCGACCACCCTCATGTCACTTGGTTGCTTCATCAATTTGGACACATCGAACTTGACCACTTCATTGTTTAGTCTGAAGGTCAGTTCGTTTCTTTCCATGTCAACCAATACTCTTGTCGTGGCTAGCAATGGTCGTCCCAAGATTATGGGAACTTCAAAATCCACTTCGCAATCCAAGATCACAAAGTCAGCGGGGAATATAAGCTTACCAACCTTGACTAGCACATCAGACAATATTCCCACCGGTCGCTTTACCGAACGGTCAGCCATCAACACTCTCATGGACGTTGGTTTAAGTGCTCTCAAGCCCAATTGCTTGTAGACTGCTAGCGGCATCAAGTTGATGCTAGCACCAAGATCACATAAGGGTTTCCCGAAGTTGAGCTTCCCAATGGTGCAGGGAACAGTAAACGCGCCTGGGTCTTCCTTCTTTTCGACTAACGACCTTGAGGAAATAGCGCCGCAGTGGTGGAGGTTATCTTCTGGTTCGAAACTTACCGACCTCTTCTTTGTAATAGAGTCCTTCATGAACTTGGCATATCCGGGCATTTGTTCAAGCGCTTCCACCAATGGGATGTTTATTGATATCTGCTTGAGCATGGTCAGGAAATTCAGGAACTTACCATCTTCCGTTTTCTTCTTCAGGCGTTGTGGGAAGGGAGGTGGTGGTCGAGGCATCATAGTTGGAAGCTTTTCAGCTTCCTTGCTTTTCTCCGCAGGATTTTGAGTAGCCTCTTCAACCTCCTTGTCGTTGGCGTCATCACCCTCAACTTGAGTCTGAATTACCGGATGTGATTCCGGTAATATTTTGCCGCTTCTTGTAGTGATCGCCATACAGCTTGCATCATTCCTAGCGTTTTGAATCGTGTCACTCGGCAAGGTACCTGTCTTCCTTGGGTTTAGAGATGCCGAGATTACGCCCACTTGCTGCTCCAATTTCTTAATCGAAGTGGAATGCGCCTCCACTATTTGACTCATGGCTGATAACTCAGTCCTTATCTCCTTCACCCCAGAGTCAGTCGATTCTACCTTCAGCAGCATCTTCGCCATCATGTTCTCTAGCTTGGAAGTCCCTGTCTCATTGCTAGCTTTATCCCGATTACCAGGTGGTACATACAACCCACCTCTATCAGTGTTATTCCTCCAGTTTCCTTGCTCGCGATCTCTGTAACCAGCTTTCTCGTAGTAGTTGTCTTTCTGATAGGTCCGACCTTGGTTTCCTTGGCCATTAGCCTGGAAACCCCCCAAGTAATTCGCCTCCTCATCAGTTTCCAACTCTGTTGCTCTACCTTGGGAACCCATAGCTTTTACCTTCTCGATGCCTCCTGAAAACAAGTGCTTTGTCAGTAGGTCCAACTGCGTTTTCAGATGCGCCATGTCTTGGTCACGCTCCTCCTCTTTTCTGCGCTGCTCAGCTGACATACCAACTGCATAAGTGCTAGCTGCTACCTCCGTATCCCGTGTATGCCAGGTGATGTGCTGCCATTTTACGGCACTTTCGACTCCTTTAAACTAAGAACAATCGTACGTTTTCAAGCAACTGTTGTCGTTTTTGATGTTTTTATGTTGTATTTTCAGGAAATGGAGACAAACATGGAAACGGAAGGAAATACGAGAAAAAGAGCATTCTGGATAATAGTGACGGTTCAGGCGACGGTCCAGGCGACGGTCCGTCAAGGGTATGACGGTCCGTCACCCAAACCGTCACACCAAGGCAGCACCACTGCCTAGTGGTGACGGTCCAGGCGACGGTCCGTCAAACCAGTGACGGTCCATCAGCCTGGCCGTCACACCTGGGCAGTCCGCGATGCGGAATCCAAGCATTTTTGGGATTTGTTTCCTAGACTCCTATAAATACCCTATGTTAGGTTTAGTTTATTTACCAAGCTTTTTACAATAGTTCTCCCAATAGTTTTAGGAGAGATTTAGTCGAATTGAAGAGCCAGAAACACGTTTTTCTATTTCTTGAATTCGTGTTCTTGATTTGTTCTTGGGATCTTGTTTTCTAGTTCTTGGAATAATTAAAGATTGTTCTCACTACATTGTAAGGATCTCTTTTCTTTATTATGAATATGACTTTCTTTTATTCTTCTACAAGCATGAGTAACTAAACCTCCCACAACTAGGTTTGTGGGAGCCATGGCTAAGGTAGCGATATAGATTCCGGGTAGCGACGGGTTCAATATGTATGTTGTCACGTT
>QJPP01006278.1:0-21870 GCA_003996215.1 Jaltomata sinuosa
CGAACCCCAAAACTATGGCAGGTTCATACGGGTAAAGTCACGAACTCAGGCTGCTACCCCACCTTAAGGATGAGCAGGGCAGGAGCCTGTTGATTTGCCAAAGTCTGAGCTAGTTGGTGAATAGCATTCCTAAACTCATTATTCGTGACATCGGGAACCAAAAACTTAAGAAGCGGCATTTCGAGTGGCTCGGGGAGGCATAGCACACCGAGCAGGTATAATCTGAAATGTATAAGATAAGGATTAGAGGAATATTAGACTTAAGCTCTATCGCACGATGTGATCATGAAAGAAGTGAAGTTTTTCTAAGATATCTCATAGCTCCCCTCCCATATGTGTGGCGCGCTTCACACATATGAAAAAGACTCTACTCGATGCAGCTTTCAGACATCCTAGGACTCTTGAACCTGAGGCTCTAATACCAAGTTTGTCACACCCCGAGGTTACACCCTAGATGTAACATGGGACTCGGGACCACAAGGATCCCAAGCTAACCCTTGGTCATAGCATTCTCAAGCATAACAAAAGATAAGTAGAAGCATAATACGGAAATCCAATAAAGAAACATCAATAAGGATCTAAGAGCCATATAACATCCAATATCCAAAAAGGGAACTCGAATACAACTATGTATGAAAGCCTCTAGTCATAACATAAAGAGTTGCTAGGACAAGACCCTAGCTATCTTGGAGTATAGAAGTAAAGCTATCATAAGGAAAAACATAACTAGTCCTCGAACCATGAGTACTTACCACAACTGACTAAGGAGTTGGCCTGAGACTCTAGCCACAAAGCTGAGAAGGGGTACCTGAATCTGCATCATCAAAGGATGCAGTGCAATATGCGTTAGTACTATGGAATGTACTAAGTATGTGAGCAATGAATGAGTTATGATAGAATCAGTTTAAAACATTCTTGAAATGAACTTATTACATAAAGAAGGACCATAAATAAATGATAAGGTACAAACATACGACATGAAGGAGGGCTTAGGTTCCAAAAAATAGATTTATACATAACTTCATAACATGAAAATAAACATGGGGAGTTTCTCTTAACCGACATTAAACCATGCTGAGCTACATGGAGTTTAGTGTCTTGCACCCACACTGAAAGAGTTTTCCTAACCGTCCAAGTTTAGAACCATGTCATACCAGGATCCTGTCATAATAAGCCTCAACACAGGCAACCTACGATGGCAACATAGTTTTGGACTTGGGTTATCTGAACCCTCGTCTCTCGGTGCTAAATACTACTCCCAAAACATAATAATAACATGAACTCATATACATGTGACATATCTAATGCCAAACTTGTTCATACTTATTCATGACTTGTTCATACCCCGGATCGTCATACTACTCATGAGTTTTGGTTTAGAAAATGACCCATGAGCATTGAAGGAACATCAGGTGTCTTGCCTTGCATCATATTTCATATCATGGAAAAAATTGCATACGTCATGACTTGTAAAATTTGCATAGCTCTAGTTCAATTTTCATAAAACATATATTTTCATAGAATCATAACAACTAGGCATGCAACTTCGTAATTACATAAATGCCATGATATCTAATCATGCCTACATTCTCTTGAAAACATGCAAATTTATGGGTTTATGCTAGAAATCAACTTTCATGCTTGGGCTATTAAAATCAACAAGAGAATCATAATCAAATCATATGTAATCAATAGAAACCATGAATTTAAACATAGAAACCGATTTCATAATTTTTTCCCAAATTTAGATCAAAACCCTAATTACATAACTCCATAAATCCAAATTAAGACTTGGGGATTTTGGGCACAAGTGTGGAAAAAATCCATTGTTAAAGACCCACATACCTTGGATGAAGATTACCCACTTCAATAGAAAAGATTTGGATACTTAACTTGGAGCTTGGAGACTTGAGCTTAAAGAGGGATTTTCCTTTTTGAGCGAAGAATGAGGAGCTTAAGATAGACTTAGCATAATATGGGTGAAAACCCTCCTAAAAGTGGTCAAAATGACTTCACTTAATACATAATAGAGTGGGAAATGACCAAAATGCCCTTAGGAATTAATTGGAAAAAGGCTGGAAATTGGTCAACTTTCAGTGACCACGAGTGGAGTCTACGACTCGTAGACTTTTCCATGACTCTTGGACTGCTAGTCGTGGAAGCTGCCAAAAAATCAACCTGCAGGAGACTTTCTACGGTTTAACAGGACGACTTGTGAAAGCTTCCACGAGTAGAACCTAATCGTGGAACTCAAGGAACTTGACTGACCTCTGATCAACTTCCACGAGTCAACAGTATGACCCGTAGAAACATCTATGAGTCATGGAAGTGACTCGTGGTTGTCAGTACTGAGGGTAGTCTACAGGACTGAGATCACAAGTCACTCCCATGACTCGTGGAACCTTCCACGATTCATGGACTTGACCCGTGGTCCCTGGAACTTGGATTTTTCTGAAGTTTTCATCTTGGATAGCTGGATACGTGTACGGGGTGTTAAATGTAGCATATCTGGTTGTGTTCTTGGGGTTCAGGATGATTCTTGAGGGTGCAATGGGATAGTTTTGTGATTTGTCGTTACAGCTAGTACTGCTGGTTCTAGTGCTGTACACCTGCACACATTTGGGGGAGCACATGTGCAGTCGCCCCAATGGTCACCAGTCGCACCTGCGGTCCTCAGTGACATCGGCAGAGGGCTCCCCTGTGCTCTTTTTACTGCACCTAGGGGTTGGGGGTCTTGTTGACCTTTGCCCCTGTGGTGGTCTGGGTGCAACTCTAATGCTGCACCAGCGTCATTTTGACCGCAGGAGCATCGATTGCTGGCTGTTTTTAAGTGAGTTTCTTCTTTATTTCATTCTGTTCCAACTTGTTTTCCTCCATTGTTAGAGCTCGGCCAAGAGAGAAATCACCCATTTCTTGTCATTTTCACAAACTTGTGAGGTAATTCTCTTTCCCCTCACTTTCTAGTACTTGTCCTTTTATTTATTTTGTGTTTTAATTCGTAATTTGGGGTCTTTAACCCATTGTTTTCCCCAACTCTAAAGTATTGTTTTTGGACCATTTGAGGTCAAAATCTAGTTCTGTCATGACCTATACCACTGGGCCATACGGGCACCTACTCTAACCACCTAGATAGATGAACCCTCACCACATGTCCAACAGGTGACATGCGGAAAATAGAAAGTAGCAAAATAACCTTCCTTTATTATGAAAACCTTGTTATTACAACATTTGAAAATAGAAAACAGTTCTGAAATATAAATTACCCTCCCTAGGACCTAGTCTAAATAGGTACAAGAGCTACTACAAGATTTATACAAGAAGGAAAAGTCAATGAGACACAACTTCCATCATGGAGAAAGGAAAGAAGCTGATGCAGATCACCATCTCCATGTACTCATGAAACATCACCAGCCCTGGCACCAGACTATACCAAAAAGGTATAGCAATAGTGTAGTCAGTAAAACCACATGTACTGGTAGGCATCATCGGTCGACCCGAATCCACTCCTACCATCATATAAGAAGAATAGGGGAAAACATGAAAATAAACAATATAACTACATCCTTCACCGCTTTCCCTTACCAAATCTCGATCTCAACTGATCGTCTACTCGTACCCCTTACCTCAACCCTTTCTATTCCTTCCACGGCCAATTCCCTCTCTCTCAGGTCTTTCGAGTCATGCTAAGCTTAGACTTCCCAAGTCATAGTAACCTTAGACTTCCCGAGTCACACAACCTTAGACTTCCCAAGTCGCACTAACCTTAGACTTCTCAAGTCACACAACCTTAGACCAACTGCTGAATCCAACTCTAAATGCCTCACCATTAACCTAGTTAACTCCCATGAATATGCATCCAGAACAGCCCCGACCCTGTCATTCCAGACCCACACAGGGTGGGAGTTGTTCTGGATACATAGTCATGGGAGTTGACTAGGTTAATAGTGAGGCAGTCAGAGTTGGATTTAGCAGTTGGTCTAAAGTTGTGTGACTTGGGAAGTCTAAGGTTAGTGCGACTTGGGAAGTCTAAGGTTAGTGCGACTTGGGAAGTCTAAGGTTGTGTGACTCGGGAAGTTTAAGGTTGTGTGACTTGGGAAGTCTAAGGTTGTGTGACTTGGAAAGTCTAAGGTTAGTGTGACTTGGGAAGTCTAAGCTTAGCATGACTCGAAAGACCTGAGAGGGAGGAAGATAAAAGTGGAATGAATAGAAAGGGTTGAGGTAAAGAGTACGAGTAGATGATAGGTTGAGATTGGGTCCGGTAAGGAAAGCGGTGAAGGATGGAGTTATATTATTTATTTTCATGTTTTTCCCTATTCTTCTTATATGATGGTAGGAGTGGATTCGGGTCGACCGATGATGCCTACCAGTATGTGTGGTTGTACTGACTCTACTATTGCTATACCTTTTTGGTATAGTCTAGTTGCAGGGTTGGTGATGTTTCATAGGTACATGACGATGGTGATTTGCAACAACTTCTGTCCTTCCTCCAGTGGAAGTTGTGTCTCATTGACTTTTCCTTCTTGTATAAATCTTGTAGTAGCTCTTGTACCTATTTAGACTAGGTCCTAGGGAGGGTAATTTATATTTCAAAATTGTTTTCTGTTTTCAAATGTTGTAATAACAAGGTTTTCATAATAAAAGGAAGGTTATTTTGCTACTTTCTATTTTCCGCATGTCATCTGTTGGACGGGTGGTGAGGGTTCATCTATCTAGGTGGTTAGAGTAGGCGCCCGCACGGCCTGATGGGTTGGGTCATGACAAGTTCCATCTTTGCCCAAACTTTGAGGCATGCGTTCCTTATCTCGTAGGAAATGTAATTGCAAAATTTGTTTTTCATTTTCATAAGCAGGCCCCAAGGGCCATTTTTGATCTGATTTCCAGTCCAAATTGCAAATTTTAAATATGGGTACCATTGTTCATGTTTTAATGAGTAGATTATCATTATGATAGTGTGACAGCAGTCGGAGGCTTCTCAGGCAAGATAGGATCTGGTCTGGTGGATTATGCGTCCTTGTTCGGCTTCCAGATAGGTTACGTCTTACCTACTTTAGACTTAGCTCTTATAAGGAATTTGTATAGTAGATTGCTAATTATGGGTGGGTTATTGTGGTTTGAATACAAAGTTTTAGGTATTTAATTCTTATAGCTTATTTAGAGTCCTTAGAGTAGGATATTGATTGGGAATCATAACTTAGGTCGTAGCTCCTTCCTAAATACTTAGTGTAGTTTTCATGGGTTTAGAATACCTAGCCTTAATTTAGCTTAGGCCGGTGCTAATTTAGGGGTGATTAGACTAGGAAGCCTTAGAATATGATTAGGAAAGGACCCTGTGGTAGAATAGCCTTTTCTTTTCCATTGTCTTATGTTTACTTTTACTGCTTTTCCCTCGTTTTACTTTCTGGTTTGGTATGTTATATATTGTGGGCCCAAGGCCTTAGATACAGGACACCAGGTCAGTACAAATCTCCCATTTCTTTCTTAAATTATGGTTCATGGCTTGTTTTAGTATGACTTGTTTTAGTGACTGGAATTAGCATAGTTTTGACTTGTTGCTTGACTTAACCTAAGTTTTGGGTTAGTGGACCATTTTAGGTTTTGGTTTCTTTTAGGTTTGAGAGTTAGTGTGGCATTTTTCGGATAGCACCTACCTTAGGCTAGCCCCCCTACTTTAGTGCGTAGACTTGGTTATCCTTTGTGTGATATCTTTTGTCTTTGGTTGTGTTCTTTGGCTGTTTATTCATACTTTAGCATGGCATATGGTTGACTTGATTTTCAAAATACTATTTTTGGTCAAAAAAAGGATTTATCAAATATGTTAAACAACCTTCGCTTCCTTAAAAGGAAATTGGCCTATTTTCTAAAAAACTGATTTGATAAACTTGCATGTCCGAGGAGACCGGTGTTCCAGATTGTTTTACTGACTATTTGAACTTGCATACCCAAGAAGAAACATATTCCAGGTGGTTTTACTGGTACTCATGATTGCATGCCCGAGGAGCACATATCCAGGTTTTACTTTCAACATACATATTTGAACCTAAGGGTGGCCTACGTGGTGATTTGGGGACCTATGGATCTATTTCGGGGTTGTCTATTTAATTTCTGCATATCTAGTTGAAACTTTGGGTAGCCTACGAGATGATTTAGGGAGCCTATGGGGTTGCCTGCGTATCTAATTCGGGGTTGTCTATTTTTTACTGCATTGGCCATACACTGCATTGCACCCATCTTGTTTTGCATATCATGGCATGTTTTTGCACCCCCTTCTTTTTCCTATTAGGTTGATTGCTAGTTTGTATTGTGCGGTGCTTGTATCCTCGGGGCTTATGGGTGCACATGTTGGATTCTTAGCTGTTGAGTGTACCTTCTTAGCTTATGGGGGTCCGATTGGGTTTACTTGTTTCCATTCATAGCTCCTGAGGTATGTATCTTATGTTCTCTACATGTTATTTAGTTAGTTAGTTGCCTTACTTTCCTGTTGAGTTATTCTCGTATCTTATCATAAATTGTCTATCTTGGGTAGGTTAACCCATTTTCTGACCTTCATTTTCTTACCTTAGTATATTCACATTTATCTATACTTGTATCTTATTTGAGCTCAGTAGGCTTATGATGCCTACTGGGTACCGCATGGTTTTGGTACTCATGCTACACTTCTGCATTTTTTTCTGATGCAGATCTTAGTGTGGGTTATCGTTGTTGATGCTTTCCTCGAGTGATGTTGATGATTGGAGATACAGGGTGAGCTCTTGGCAACCAGGGTTGACCCCTCTCCTTGTACTTTTAGACTAGTCTTCTATTGTACTTTCGGAGACGATTTTGTATTTATTATGCCTATCTGTTACATCTATGTTGTATCAGCTCTTGTACCAACTGATACCATATCTTAGGGGAAATTTCATATCATTTTGTTTTGTTCCCTCCCTATCTACTTTATGCTTGTTCAGTTATCTTCCATTTTTCTATTGATGTGCTTCCGCTTTTGTTTCATTCTCGTGTTAGCCTATTACTTGCATTTCTAGGCTAAGGGTTTGGCTTAACTACTGGTGGGTTATAGTAGGTGCCATCAAAACTAGAGAAATGACAGAGTGGTATCAGAGCTCTAGGTTCACCGGTGTCATTGATATAATAGAAAGTGTCTAGTAAAGTCTTGTGGATCGGTATAATAATGTATGTATTGTATTTGTGCTCTTAGGAAATGTTCCATATTTTAGGCTCTTTATCATGCGTTCTTGACCCTATCAACTTCTAAAACTTTATTTGTTCCATTTCTTCTCATATGATTAGGACAAGTATGGCCGCGAGTGATGACGAGGCTCCTGCACCTGTTGCTACTATGCTTCCTCCAGCACTAGAGTTTTAGATCGAGAGTTTACTACTTCACCTAGGAGGTTTAGGGCCAGCCCAACCTCTGATATGATTCGTGGCTACCTCAGTTCCTCAGGACACTATGGCTAGGACTCTGACTCATCAAGAGGGTGTGCAATAGGCAGAGGTAGTGCCTGGTTCTTTGAGTGGTGCTGTGGCCAAGGTTGAGGTTGCAGGTCTCCAGTAGGGTTCTATGTTGGTTTTGGAGTATGAGGCAAGGTTTCACGAGATGACAAGGCGCACTACTAGGACTATGCCTATAGAGTTTGAGAGAGTGCAGGGTTTCGTCAGGGGGTTGATTTCACCACTCCGTTTGGAAATAGAGCACTTGGTGGTAGTTAGGACCACTTTTCTTCAGGTGGTTAATCATGCATGGGTTATAGAAGGGTTATGTCGTATGGTGTGTTGAGGCATTGGTAAGAGGAATCGCTATTAAGGACGTTTTTGTGGTTCCCAATCCCAGTGTATGGGGTTCTCTAACACAGGTTACTCTCCCTACTCTCAGTCTAGCAAGCGAGTTCAGGTGGCACCACAGGGACTAGTTCAGACTTTGCGAGGTTTGCATTCTGGGTGTTTTGGCTGTGGTGGCCAATTTGGTTCAGCGAGATCCTCCCAACGGACTTCAGCTGGTAAGGGTTTCTACGTGTGCAGTGAGTCAGGGAATTTTGCTAGGGATTGTCCCAGATTCAGGGAGTTTCACCCTCTTTAAGCTCTAGTGCCACCGGCTATAGGTGGTGTGTAGGGTAGTTTAGGTTGTGTGTAGGGTAGTTGGGGTGGTCCCCATGTGGTTAGAGGTGACTTTCAGCCAGGCAGTTTAGGTAGTCATCCCAAGTTGACATGCACCTTGCATCAGAGCAAAACTTCTCAAGGTTGTTATGATTGTGGAGTAGTTGGCCACTTTTCTAGAGAGTGCCCCAGCATGGAATGATCGAGCCTTTAGTACCGACTACTCTATCCAAATATAGACACAAATAGTTCTATGCCTCTCTTTGTAGGCCAGAGGTAGAGGCTAAACATGTCATCGCTATAGGTACAATCTTTGTTATCATCGGCTAGTTCTTATATTATTTGCTTTGGGGGTCTACCTTATCGTGTATATATATATCTGCCTACCTGTATCTCATCTGGATACACTATTTGATCTTTGTGATGCCTATGCATGTAACTACCCCGTAGAAGGATTCTTTTAGTAGTGGATTGGGTGTATCACCCTTGGAAGGTGACTACCTGGGGGTATGACACGTGGGTAGGTCTTGTTATCTTAATAGTTGGTCTTTGTTGTGATTCTAAACTTAGTTTGAGTATCTTAATATCTGTTCAATCTGGGTGTGGTTTTGCCTAGGCCGTTATCTAGCTTATGCCTAGAACCATTCAGTTAGGATGGTGCGGTAGTGGTAGCCGTGTGCCAAGGGAAGTTGTGTTGTCTTGGATAGCTTAGTGGTTGGAAGGCAAGTGGGTATCAAATGGTTTTTCGTATATTCGGGAGGTTAGAGCTGACCTTCTTTACTTGAGAAGTTTAGGTGGTTAGCAGGCATCAAAGTTGTTTCCACTATTTTCCTTAGTACTCAGTCTAGTTGAGTTTTGACTTCGGCATGATTGTTGAGTTGGGAACTCAGCCTATTCATCTCTCTGCCATATTAGGTGACGCTAGCAGAGTTGTCAGAGTTAAAGGAAGTGCTCTAAAATCTTTTAGGAGAGAGGTTTGCAAGATCTAGTGTGTCTCCATGCGGTTTTCCATTTCGGTTGTGAATTGAAAGAGCCTTGGGTTCACAACCTGATTTGTTTTGATTACCTCGTGTGTTCGTCAATAACATCTGAGACTACTCAAAGATATGGGGAGGCGCATGATTGATCTTTGGAGTTAGGTTCTAGACTTGGGGGTCTAGCAGGTTACTTCAGACAGTTCGTGAAAGGTTCTATTCGATTGCAATATCAATGACTAGAGTGATTCATTACATTATTATTCTTATTGGGTTGAAGAGGTTGGGATGAGCTTTGTAAAGGTCAAGCCATGTGGATTTTGGGATCGATTAGGCTCTTCCAGTCATGGGCCAGAAATTTTGGAATGTTGAGATGCTTTTAAAGTCGATAGTTTGTGTGTTAGTACAACAGGGTAGATGTTTTAAGATGGAATATGGTGAGTTTAGAGTTTATGAGTTTTTCAATAGATGGGCAGCAACCTTTGACTTCAGGCATCTTTTGTTTTGCTTATGGGTTGGTTTGACTTGGTATTCGTGGCATGACGGATTTTTTTCTGAGTGGCAATGCTAGTAGGGTGACCTTAGACTTGGACGGTGTGTTGAGAATTGGGAGCAGCAACAGTATTCTTAGAATTGAGAGTTATTTGATGGCTATGGACTTCGTGGTAGGCTTTCCATACTCCTTGCAGAGATTGAATATTGTTTGGGTCCTCATAGGCAGGTTGCTGCAATTATCTCACTTTCGGCCGGATCAGACTTGGTACAGTCCAACGAGGTTGGTTTTGATCTATGGTTAGGAGCTTATTCTTTGACTAGGGGTGTTTTTCCATATCATTTCCGAACCTAGTTTCCAATGGTTGATTTAGATGAGTTTGGGTATCGAGGTTGATTTTTTTGAGGTTTGCTTGGGTGACAGACTTATTGCATGACTTCATAGCTAAGAGTGTAGATGATTTGAAAAAAGGGGTCTGTGCAATTCAGTATAAGCAGAAGGGTTATGCAGATCAAAGTATTCATGAGTTAGAGTGTTGAGTGGGTGGATTTTTGAGATAGCCTGGTTACTAGCCTTGTGGGGTGTTTGCCTTGGTTTTCATGGTATTTGTGTTGTGTCGGTGCATTGGGTCGAGTTTCTTATCATTTGGTGGGTTTAGTTCAGTTAATTGATCGTTTGGTGTTTGAGTTAGAGTTTGTTGCTATTCTAGTTTAGCCGGTAATTGTTCAATGTTTTAGTAGCTTTCCTTTGGTATTGCTTCATGGGGCATCATTCGATTGAAGGGCTCCTTTGGAAGCCTAGCTCGATATGCGGAACTAATATCCTTCCATTTTCGAGCATTCGGGTGCTTCCTATTTCTTAACTTTCGAGGATGGACATTTTTTTAGTAGTGGATGTTGTAATGACCCTCCAGGTCATTTCTCAGTTTTTCATGCATTTTCAGCATTTCAAGCCTTCCCATAGCGGCTACAGGTTATTTATAACTTGTCGAGACTGATTGTTTGGTTCTCGAGTAGTTCATTTGGGTTTTAGAAGAGTTTCCCTATTTTAGAACTCTTAAAGCTGAAAGGTTTGACTTTGGTCAACATTCAGAGTAGATGGACTCAGATGGGAGTTTTATCGGTGCTATTAGCTCCGGAACGTTGACTTTGGGCTAGTGGAACCTTTGGTTCGGGTACCGAGGCCTCCAGAATCATTTTGGGCTATGGGTTTTTTTTGGTTAAAAGTTGGTTGTTGGGCGTAGGGCCTACTTTTCATTAAGATGATCTCCATTGTGAATTTTGTCACTTCTATTGAGTCTGGAATGCCATTTTTGGTAGGGTAGGATATCTGGTTTATGATTCTCGAGGGTGCAATCAGAGAGTTTTGTTATTTGTTGTTGAAGTTGGTGCTGCTGGTTTTGGTGTGGCACACCTGCATGCCTGGGAGGCGGACCTGCACAGCCGCCCCTGTAGTCACCAGCCACATATGCGGTCTTGGGTGACATCGGCACGGGGGAGTCCTTGCGCTCTTTTTACCTCCCTTGCGGTGCCACCCTTGTGGCGTGTTCATCGCACATGTGAGGTTGGGGATCTCATTGACCTCCGCCCTAGTGGTGATCTAGGTGCAACGATGACACCGCACCTACGTTTTTTTAGCCGTAGGTGCATCGATCACTAGCAGTTTTTAAGTGAGCTTCTCCTTCATTTCATTCTATTCCAACTTCTTTTCGTCCATTGTTAGAGCTCGGCCAAGAGGGAAATCTCCCATAGCTCGTCGGTTTCACAAACTTTTGAGATGATTCTCTTTTCCCTCACTTTCTAGTACTTGTCCTTGTATTTATTCCGTATTTTAATCCGTGATTTGGGGTCTTTAACCCATTATTTTCCCAAACTATAAAGTTGTTTTTTGACCACTTGAGGTCCAAACCCACTTTTGTCTTTGCCTAAACTTTGGGGCATATGTTTATTACCTTGTAGGGAACGCAATTATGGAATTTGTTTTTAGTTTTTGTATATGGGCCCCGAGGGCCATTTTGGACCCAATTTGCAGCCCGAATTGCAAATTTTCAATATGGGTATTATTGTTCATGTTTTAATGAGTAGATTATCATTATGATATAGTGGCAGCAGTCAGAGTCTTCTCAGAGGGAGATTGGCTTCGGTCTAGTGGATTATGCGTGCATGTTCGGCTTCCAGGTAGGTTATCGCTTACCTACTTTAAAACTTAGCTCTTCTAAGGAATTTGTATGGTAGATTGCTAATTGTGGGTGGCTTATTGTTGTTTGAATGCATTGTTTTAGTTATTTAATTCTTATAGCTTATTTAGAAGCCTTAGAATAGGACATTGATTGGGAATCCTTAGCTTAGGTCATAACTCCTTCCTAAATACTTGACGTAGTTTTCATGGTTTAGAATCCCTAGCCTTAACTTAGCTTAGGCCAGTGGTAGTTTGGGGGTGATTAGACTAAGAAGCCTTAGTATAGGATTAGGAGAGGACCTTGCGGTAGAATAGCCTTTTCTTTTCCATTGTCTTATTTTTACTTTTACTGCTTTTCCCTTATTTTACTTTTTTGTTTGGTATATTGTATATTGTGGGCCTAAGGCCTTGGATGCGGGACACCAGGTCAGTATAAATCTCCCTTTTTTCCTTAAGTTACGGTTCGTGGCTTATTTTAGTATGACTTTGTTTAATGGCTGGAATTAGCATAGTTTTGACTTGTTGCTTGACTTAACCTACGTTTTGGGTTAGTGGACCATTTTAGGTTCTGGTTTCTTTTAGGTTTGGGAGTTAGTGTGGCACTTTCTGGGTAGCATCTACCTTAGGCTAGTCCCTTACTTTAGTGCATAGACCTTGGTTGTCCTTTGTGTGATATTTTGGCTTAGTTGTGCTCTATGACTGTTTATTCATACGTTAGCATGGCATATGGTTGACTTGATTTTTGAAATACTATTTTGGTCAGAAATAGGATTTATGGAATATGTTAAATGACATTGGCTTCCTTAAATGGAAATTGGCCTATTTTTTAGAAAGACTGATTTGATAAAGTTGTATGTCCAAGAAGACCCGTGTTTCGGACGGTTTGACTAACTATTTAAACCTGCATTCCCAAGGAGACACGTGTTTTGTGTGGTTTTACTGGTACACATGATTGCATGCCCAAGGAGCAGATATATGGGTTTTACTTTCTGCATACACAATTGAACCTAATAGTGGTCTGCGGGGTGATTTGGGGAGCCTACGGGCAGCCTGCGAATCTATTTTTGGGTTGTCTATCTACTTTCTGCATATGTAGTTAAACCTTTGGGTTGACTGCGAGATGATTTGGGGATCCTACAGGGTTGCCTACAGATCTAGTTCGAGGTTGTCTAATTTTTACTACATTGCACCCATCTCATGTTGTATATCACGGCACGTTTCTACACCCACTTCTTTTTCCCCTCAGTTTGATTGCTAGTTAGTATTATGTGCTGCTTGTATCCTCCGGGCTTATGAGGGCCCAATTGGATTCTTGGTTGTTGAGTGTACCTTCTGGGCTTATGGGGGTCTCATTGGGTTTACTTGTTCTCATTCATAGCTCCCAAGGTATGTATCTTATGTTCTCTCTATGTTATTAAGTTAGATAGTTTCCTTACGTTCCTGTGGAGTTATTATCGTATCTTATCGTAAATTTTCTAGCTTGGGTAGGTTAACCCATTTTCTGACCTTTCTTTTCTTACCCTTAGTATATTCGCATTTATCTATACTTGTATCTTATTTGAGCTCAAATGGCTTATGATGCCTACTGGGTACCGTGTGTTTTGGTACTCATTCTACACTTCTTTATTTTTTCAGATGCAAATCTTAGTGCAGGTTATCACTGTTGATGCTGTCCTCGAGCGGTGTTGCTGATCGGAGATACATGGTGAGCTTTTGGCAACCAGAGTTGACCCCTCTGCTTTTACTTTTGGACTAGTCCTCTGTTGTACCTTTAGAAACTGTTCTGTATCTATTTTGCCTATCTAGTACATCTATGTCGTAGAAATTCTTGTAACGATGATACCAGGCCTTGGGGGAAATCTTGTATATTTTTGTTCTCTTCCCTCCCTAAGTGTGATTCAGTAGAGTCTTGGTGTTCTGCTTTGAAGTATATTAAGGCTTGGCATGTTTTGGACTTCTCTTGGATATGGACTTATCATGTAAAGCCTGCCATGGGTTGGTTAAATTATTTGATTTTTGTATTACATGTGGTGGATCATCGTTGTGATGCCCAAATTGGAACTTATATTATTTTGAGTAATAAGGTCATATTTCGTGACTTGATATTGAGGCTCATAACCTGTGTTTTGAGTTTGGTGATTCTGAGGTTTTGGATATATCTGTTGTATCTGGTTTGCTTTACTTTCGTGTTCAAGAATATTTATTCATCTCATGGTGCATGGAAACAATGAATATGAATGAAGTGGATGGAAAAAATATTGATTTAAGTCCAAGATCGAGTATAGGAAAGACTTATTGAAATCTTGATTCGAGTTTGGGTAATTGATATTGATATTAGTCCCAGTTTGAGTTTGAGCATGATACTTGGGAGTCTCAGTTCGAGTCCATACATGATATGGATCTCGCGAATCCCCATTTGTCCTACCTTTGCAGCAAACTGCTTGAGGGCGTGTATATTGATAAGCAGTGGACATTGCATTTTATCTTATATTATTACATTATATTAGTATTTGTATTGTTATTGTGATTGAGCTATATCTGCTATCATTGATATTGAACTGCTTGGAATTTTCTCCGTGCAAGGTTTTTTCAGAATTCTTTATACTTACTGCGTACAAGTGGACTGTACTCATTCCTACTTTTCTACGTCCATTAGGTATAGATCCTAGTAGGAGTGGACAATGAGAGCCTTGATTCATGCGAATCTCTGTAGATTCTGAAGATTCATTGAGCTTCTTCTTTCAGAGAATTTTCCATCTTCCTCTATCATTTACTTTTGTCTTTTCTTACTTCTTTGATATTTTAGTACTGGTTTTGAAATATTGCACTTAGAGTCGCTCTTATACTTCTGATTTCTGAGTCGTGGGATGGATTGGACCTTGTATGGTTTTAGTATGAGTGGTTATATCATTTATCTGTCATGATGTTTTTCTTTAGTCAATTATCGTTATTACGTTTATCGTGTTTTCTAAGTCTGGCTTACCTACCATGGTTTGGGTGGGGTAGGTTCCATCACAACCCGTGAGGTTTGAGTCATGACATTAGTTGATGTAAAGAAACATAATTTGAATAAAAATCAATTGCATACTGTAATGACCCTTCCGGTCATTCTCGTGATAAATTTTCGATGTGGTTAGTTCTTTCTTTTGAAAAGACTACCAAATCGTCCATGTAAGGCTCGCATATGTTATGTATTTTTCCTTTCTTGTACTGTTAGAGCTCGCCTGTAGCGGCCCCAAGTCATTTATGACTTGCTGGGACCGGTAGTTTGGTGCCGAGGGTGTCTGTTTGGTCTTTATGGCTGTTTCTTTACTTTAGAGCTTCATCTTTGGAAATCATTGACTTCAGTCAACATTCTTAACTATCGTGCTCAGAATCAAATTCTGACAGTTCCGTTAGCTCCGAAGCATGGACTTTGGTCTAGTTGGACCTTTGGTTGGGATCTGGGAGCTATTCAACTTATAATTCTCTCTTGTTCTGTGTTTTCATGCATGTTGGGCATGTTGGGTTGACTTTGATCGACATTTGGAGAAGACGACCTCGGATGGAAATTCTGTCAGTGCTATTAGCTCCGAAATATCGAGTTTAGGCTAGAGGGATCATTGGTTCGGTTCACGGGTAAGCTGGGCTTATTTTTGATGTTCGGTTTATTTTAGCTAGTGTTGACTTGGGTCAATATTTCTCCAAAACAACCTCGTATGGAAGTTTCATCTATTCTATTGAGTCTGGAATGTCGTTTCCACCTTAATAGTTCAGTGCCAACGGCGCCCGGGTAGCGCAATGGCACTGACCTGTGATTTCCTTTAGTGCCAATGGCACTCGAGCAGCACGATTGTGCTAGCCTGTGATTTTTCCCTTCAACTCGGTTGCGCTAAAACAACGCGATTGCAATGGTCTGTGCGATTGCGCTCCTTTAGCATCGATGGCGCTGACCTGCATCCAACCCCTATAAATATCGCGCTCCTTTAGCATCGATGGCGCTGACCTGCGTCCAGCCCCTATAAATCCTTTCTCCTTCGTTTTTCAGCCCTTAATTCTTATATTTTCCCAACTCTAAACACATTATTTCTCTCAACCAAAGTGCTCCCATCAATTCTAAGCTTGGGGATTTATTTAGTTGACGAATTTTGTCGCTCCCTCTTCACTTGGTAAGCTTTCCCTTCCCCAAAGTTGCTTCTTCTCCATTGCTACAAACCTCCATTGATGAGTTGCTAAAAATCTTGGGTTTCTTGGATTGAAGCTGCCCGCTTGGATTGCATGCTCGTGGGTTTGGTACTTTCACTTCTTTGGCGTATTTTATCACATTGTGGTAAGTGTATTCCTCCTCTTTTTCAATTTTATTCCTTAAATTTCCTCTTTAATTCTCTAGCTTTGCGGGCTATTTTGAGCCCTTAATTATGGCTAAAATCCACTTAATTTTGGAGTATGCACTCACGGGAATAGTATACTCGTCATGCTTATTATCGTTTCCAATTTTGGGTTGTGGGCTCTGCGGGCCCGCTTATGACTCAAATTTTGACCTGGCTGTTATTATAGTAATATGGGTATTGTTGGTTCCATTTTGACACATAGATTATTTTGTTGATAGTATTTTAGTGAATTGGAGTTTCTCAAAGCAGTTCGGGCCTGGAGTACGCCATTCCCGCAGCTAGTCATCGAACGACAGGTAGGTTATGGGTTCCTTATCTACACTCTGCGTATATAGACTATAACTGCACTAATTAGCATCCTTGGGTAGGTTGTCATAGGTTGGTACCCCAGACCTTGGCCGCCTTTCTGCCCATTTATTTCATACGATGTTTATAGTATTCATTGTAGCCTTGAGATTTCACCCTTGTGGCCACGTGTGGACTTTGTTTATGACTCTGGACCATAGACGGTGGGATATTTGGGAATGTCTGTGAGTCCCGGACATCGTGACCTTACTTTAGGCTGGCTATCTGTGTTGTAGAGCTACTTGTGCCTGTGTAGGGCTGATAGGAATGTTTGTGAGCCTCTTAGGGCTAAATTTATTGTTTGCGAGCATGCCATTCATGAAAAAGGTTTTCCCCTGCATGTGTTACTACTGTTTTGGCTTCGGGCCTACTATAGATGATTTTTCTAAACCTTGCATGGCCCCGGGGCCCGTTTTCAGTATAAATGATGATAAAATGAGATTTGGATGATTTCACACTGGTTTTTCCTACTGAGACTAGGCTCGGCAGGGCCGTAGCACTAGACATGATTTTCTACAGATTTAGACCCGAACACATGTCGAGTGCCCTGTCTAGGAATTTGAGACTTGATTCTTGATTTAGACCCGAATATGCTCCGAGCACCCTTTGAGAGGGTTATTGAGATATTGATCACTGATTTAGACTCTAATATACTTCGGGCAGCCCTTTGAGAGGGTCTTTTGAGATTACTACTACTGTTTTAGACTCGATTCAATTCTGGGCATGTACTATGAGGTTCATATTGTTGAGATATTATTTGAGATTTGCGCGTTAGTATGTGGTCTACGAGTAGCCTTCATGGACCCTGTCGTTCCTGGGTTTTCGACTATGGGCCAATGCACGCGCCAGGAAGAGGGGTATACGGTGGAGTAGAGGTACACGAGTAGAGTCCTTCAATGTGTCCTGCCTCTACATGGGCCTTTGGGGTACCAGAGGGGTAACATACGGGTTACTTTCACATCAGATTCATCATATCATCATCATGCATTTGGTATTATAATTCCACCCTTGTTTGCTGTGTGCTCAGTGTACGCTCTGGTTGTATGGGCTGTCCGAGGGTTTGTTTTCACTTGATTGCATTCCTCGATTGTATGGGCGGCCGTTGGGACTGTAGGTAAATTATATTATTCTTGTAACTTTTTAGAGCTTTTTATGGCACTCGATTCTTGGTGGATTAGTGGTTCCTAGCCTATTGAGACCCCGGTTGTTGGACTTTGATTATTGAGGGGTTAGTAGTCCTGTATCATTGGGGCACTATTGTGTGGTCTCCTGAGCTATTGTTGGTTTTTGGTTCTATTCTTATCATGATCCTGAGCAGCAGCTCTCGGTTATTGTGGTTTAGTTATTCCACCCTAGGATTGTACTTGTGAGGTTGATCTTTGTCTATGCTTATCGTGAAGTTGGTGTTGTAGCATGATTTCCTTAAGTTCATTGATCCTATCTTGAGTATGTTAAATTTCTTTCCTTTTTTTCCTTATTTTTGAGGTTACTGGTATACCGCCCATCTCTTAAAACTCTTTTTTTATATGTACTGTTGTTGCAAAGATCCCAGGTGTGTCCACCTTCCTTCTTTCACCTGTGTTTCTGTGTATGTATATCTTCTATTCTAGCATGTTAATACTTGTAACTCTTGGTTGATTACTCTTTGTGCTAGTTCCTTGTGCTTCCTCCTTGTTTTATGTGATTGTTTCCTTGTTTTCTGCTTATTACTGCTTTTATATTTTATATGCGCTCAGTCGGCCGATGATGCCTACTGGGTACCCATTGCGTAGCAATTGGTGCTCATACTACATTTCTGCATCTTTTTGGTTCAGATATTAGTGTGAGCTTTCGCCGTTGATTGCATGGAAACTCATGTAACTTCTGGAGATTCGAGACTAGGGTGAGCGCTCGACGACCGGGTCTTGATCGTATCTCATCTATTGTATTGTTACTCTATATGTATTCAGAGACAGTGTATAGTCTATTTTGTTACACCTAGCACTTATATTCTATTTAGAAGCTCATGTACTATTGATACCAAATCTTAGGGTTGGTGTAGCTTTTTTGTATATATAGAGATTCAGGTTTTACTTCTGCGTTATATTTATCTTATTATACTTCCACTTATTTTAGCCTATCATGCGTATTAGTTAGGAAGTAGCTCATTACTAACTATTCAGGGCTACGAGAATTGGTTTGCCTACTGAGGGTGTAATGACCCTTCCGGTTATTTCCACGTATACGTTTTCCTTGAACCGTTAGAGCTTGTTTGTAGCAGCCCCAAGTCACTTAAGGCTCGTCGGGACCGGTAGTTTGGTGCCGGATCCATTTGTTTGGTCGTATGATAAATTTTGAAGTCAAGCAAGTCGGCAAAAGTTATCGTAAGTTCTTTAATAAATTTTCTGAACTTTGGGTAAAATGTCTCAGAAGTTTTCTCTCAATATATAAAGAGTTAGGAGTCTCCCGAAATACCAAATCGAAGTTCTCGAGTCTAGTTTCCAATGCATAAAACCTCACGGCCAACTGATCTCGGAGTAAAAAGTTATGACTGTTTTACCGCGGACTGTCTGGCAGAAAATGGGTTGCGAACCGGGTCGCGAACCGGGTTGGGTCAAACTCGGTTTAAGTCTCAACTTCACGTTTTAAAACGCCATTTCAGTTCCAAAACAGTGAGAAAACATAAGGGAGGATTTCAAGAGAGTTCTTGAGTATCAAAATCGTGCGTTGGTGAATTGCGAGCCTAAGTTTGAGAATTTCTTAACATCGCGTGTATTTGAAAATATTTTATTTGAAAGTTGAATTTGGTAAAAAGTTATATTATTATTACCTTTTTAAAATATTTTAAAAGTTTATGAAAAATATTTTGTTACGATATAATTGTATATGTATTTATTTTATAAGGTTTTTATACATTGTAATATTTTAACGGAGATAGTAAATTTAGTTATGTTGAAAATTATTATTATAATATAGTAGATTTTATTTGAAATGATTTTCCATTAATTATGGTATATTCAAAAAGTTATATTTATTTTACCACGAACTTATGCAATACCCGAGTACAGACATAACAGGTAAGAAATAACATGGTGCTGACACCTCACCACCACGTGGAAGTGAAGTGGTGCAGCAACCATGTAGTGGCATTGACTAAGAAAGTATATTTATATATATGGTGATGTTAGGTACAACTTTAGGAATGTTTTGGCAATTATTTAACTATGTGCTTATACATTTACACGGATTCAACAATAATTTCTCCCTTAGTTAAAAAGTTGTTCTTCCAAATATATTGTGTTAAGATACTGTGTTAAGGAGGGGAAATGATGATTGGTTGGTGTTTTTGTTAAAGCACCACAAGAAATCGATTATTTACGTCAATTATTCAAGCCCGAGTTCAAGTTTGATTTCGTTTCGGAGCTTCTTTTTCGGAGAGGTTCAAGCTTGTCATCGGACGACAGGTAGGTTATGGTTTATTTTCCCTAGACTCCATATATATAGGATAAAATTGTATTAATGGGCATCCTTGGGTTAGTTTATTAGGTTGGTACCACAGACCTCGACCGCTTTATTCATGTCCGCCTACTTTTGTTCTTCCGTTGTTTGTAGTACTTGCCGATATATTTTATTTACCCTTGTGGTCCTGTGAGACCTTGTTGACTCTGGAACATAGAAGGTGGGATTTTGGGAATGTCCACGAGTCCCGGGTATAGAATTATCCTTCTAGGTTGGTTATGCTTGCTGAGTAGCTGTGGGCCTGTGCAGGGTCGATAGGTTGATTGTGAGCTGTTGGGAAGCTATTGTGTTTGATCATACCATTTTCATGCATATAAAGAGGTTTTATACAGGTTTTACTACGGTTTGGGCTTCGGGCCTACTGGCACCATTTTCTAAACCTTGCATGGCCCGGGGGGCCCGTTTTTAATGGAAATGATTTGGAAATGGTTTGATTTAACTAATTAATATTCCTGGGTAAAAGGAAGTAAAATTATGTTTTAAATCATCAGTTTATAACGATTACGCTAGACTTCGGCAAGGGCCGGGGCGCTAGTTGAGGTTTTCTTACTACTTGATATGACTTTTTGCCTCGTCCGACCGAGCACCTGAGATGAACTTTTTACTGTTAGACCCGGTTATCCGGCACCCTTCGGAGGGTTTGGTTTTTTGAGATACTTCTTACTACCTAACTCATTACGTCCTGGAACAGGCGTCTCGGGCATGCATGATTCGACGACCCTCGGGTTCTATCTGACACTGCCGGACTTGCATTCCGGACTGACATGTTTTGATACTGAGTTTTAATATGGGGTCAGGGACGCTCCCATGGACCTTGCCATCCGGGCCTGGGGCTTCGGGCTGCGTGTACCGGAGGAAGGGTATACGGTGGAGTGGAGGTATACGGGCAGTGTCCTTCAATGGAACCTACCTGCTGGGCCGGATCGGCATCGGAGGAGGTACATACAGAGATACCATTTCACTTGAGATCTTCATGCATCATATCATTCATTGTTTGAGGCTCCACCCTTGTTTGTTGTTTGTTGATTGTATGCTCCGGTAGTATGGGATGCCGGAGGGTTTTTTTCACTTGTTTGTGTTCCTCGGTTGTATGGGCGGCCGGGGGATTGTAGGTAGACTCTTCCTATTTTACTTGTAGAACTGTTTCCTGTTACGGTTAATTATGAAATTGGTTAGTGCTAGACTGTTAGTTGCTGGATTTGAGATTGATATGATTAGTTGGGCTTGATTCATGCCTCTAAGCATGCCTATCATTACTCTTTCTCTCTTCTTCTTACACTTGAGGTTACCGGTATACCGTCCATTTCGTAAACTTATTTTGTACACACTGTTGTTGCAAGGACCCCAGGTGCGTTGTTTCTTACTTTCACCTGTGCCTATGGTGTGTATATTCTGCTTACTAGCCTCACATGTCGTTCTATTGATTTCCCTCTTGGCTAGTTCCTGTGTAACTTTCGTCGATTTCTGTGACTGCTTGCTTCTATTCTGTCTGTTACTACACTTTTATCTTATATGTGCCCAGTCGGCCTATGATACCTACTGGGTACCTTATGCTTCGCATTTGGTGCTCACCCTACCCCCTGCATCTGTTGGTGAAGATCCTAGCGTGGGCCATCGCCGTTAGATCGCTGTGATTCGTGCTTGGAGATCTGTTGGGGACTACTTCAGACTGAGGGTGAGCTCTTGGCGATCGGAGCTTAGCTTTAGTTTATCTTTTACTTTATGTACTCTATTACTATTTAGAGACATATGTATATATTCTTTTAGATCGTTTGCAGTCCATGTATGTAGTTTTGGCTCTATACTATGATACCAGGTCTTGGGGTTTGGTTTAGTTTCCGCATATGTATATATTTATATCCCTGTTATCTATTCTCTTCGTCTTGTTCCCTTATTTGTTAGATAGTAGCCCATTACT
>QJPP01006279.1:0-22754 GCA_003996215.1 Jaltomata sinuosa
TTTATGATTATCGCTAGACTCGGCAGGGCCGGGGTGCTAGTTGAGTTTTCTTGTTACTTGAGATGATTTTTAGCCTCGGTCGGACCGGGCACCTGAGATGACTTTTTACTGTTTAGACCCGGCTACGCCCGGGCACCCTTGGAGGGGTTTTTGAGATATTTTTCCTACTATTTTTAGTCCTGGACAGGGTCTGGGCATGCATATTCGAGACTGGGTCTCTATCTTGATATCGAGACTGGGTCTCTATCTTGATACATGTTCTGATACTGAGATTTAGTATGGGGTCTGGGACCTCCATGGACCTTGCCATCCGGGCCAGGGGCTACGGGCTGCGTGGGCCGGAGGAGGGGTATACGGTGGAGTAGAGGTATACGGGCAGAGTCCTTCCATGGAACCTACCTGCTGGGCCGGATCGGCGCCGGAGGAGGTACATACAGAGATACCATGGCACTTGAGATCTTCATGCATCATATCATTCATTGTTTGAGGCTCCACCCTTGTTTATTGTTTGTTGATTGTACGCTCCGGTAGTATGGGATGCCGGAGGGTTTGTTTTCACTTGTTTGTGTTCCTCGGTTGTATGGGCGGCCGGGGGACTGTAGGTAAAATTTTGCTATTTACTTATAGAGTTGTTCCCTGTTATGGTTAAGTATGAAATTGGTTACTGCTAGACTGTTAGTTTCTGGCTTTGAGATTGATATGATTAGTTTAGTTTGATTCATGTCTCTACGCATGCCTATCATCACTCTTTCTCTCTTCTTCTTACACTTGAGGTTACCGGTATACCGTCCATTTCGTAAACTTTTTCTATATACACTGTTATTGCAAGGACCCCAGGTGCGTTGTTTCTTACTTTCACCTGTGCCTATGGTGTGTATATTCTGCTTACTAACCTCACATGTGGTTCTGTTGATTTCCCTCTTGGCTAGTTCCTGTGTACCTTTCGTTGATTTCTGTGACTGCTTGCTTCTATTTTGTCTGTTACTACACTTTTATCTTATATGTGCCCAGTCGGCCTATGATACCTACTGGGTACCTTATGCTTCGCATTTGGTGCTCACCCCTACCCCCCCTGCATCTTTGGGTGCAGATCCTAGCGTGGGCCATCTCCGTTAGATCGCTGTGATTTGTGCTTGGAGATCTGTTGGGGACTACTTCAGACTGAGGGTGAGCTGTTGGCGATCGGAGCTTAGCTTTAGTTTATCTTTTGCTTCATGTACTCTATTACAATTCAGAGACATCTGTATATATTGTTTGGACCGTTTGCACTCCATGTATGTAGTTTTGGCTCTATACTATGATACCAGGTCTTGGGGTTTGGTTAGTTTCCGCATATGTATGTATTTATAGTCCTTTTATCTGTTCTCTTCATCTTGTTTTCTTATTTGTTAGATAGTAGCCCATTACTAACTGTTCTGGGCTACGGGGATTGGTTCACCTACCGGGGGTTGTAGGTACCTTCATGACCGAGAAATTGGGTCGTGACAGTGCCTTCATGAATCATCAAGGAGGTGATGATTAGTCACCTCAAATCATCAAAAAAGGAGGTTTTGGAAGGGATTCTGCTTAGTGTGATAGCTCACGTGATGAACCATCACAAATGTGATGAGCCATCACACAAGCCGCCAAGAATGACCCTTCAAAGTGTTGTCACTATTTAAATTGTTGACTCTATTGATAAGCCATCAATATTGTGACGAATCGTCACCCCAATCGCCAACTCAGGTAAGTTTTATTTGTATATTCCTTTACCTAAACCGACCCATCATCTAACCCTTAAACCCGATCTGACCCGCTTAGTCTTTAAATCCCAATTAAGACTCAAACCGTTTCAAATTGAATGGTTTCGTTTTCTTTTCCTTCTCTCATTCAAATTCCATAACTCTTCTCAATCACAAACACCCACTCCACCACTCCACATAAATCCATTCCTTTACAAAAATCCTCATACACTCACCTACTTCGCAAGAAACCCCGGCCTTAATTAGTTTGATAGAGTTGATAATGGATTTTATTCTCTTAACTCAAAGTGCAAGAAGTGAGTTTCCATAGGCTATCATTGACATCAAGGTATGACTTTTGCTTCATCTTCTTGGAATTGAATAATAAAGTATTCACCAAAGGCAACACGAGAAATCTGTGTTAGAAAGTCTAGACCATGTGTTGTTAAGTGTTCTTTTTATAACTGGTGTGAATCAAAGACCTGGGTGAAGTCTGAGTAACCCATGGGGTGAAATAGTTATGTATAATGGTGTGGTCGTGTAACCAAATCCTAAAAGGGATTGGCAAAGTGTAACGTGAGCATAAAGTGTTTGTAAAAATTCCTCAAGTGAAGGAAAAAGACGGCCAACCCACTATTTTAGGTGACAACTCGTCTAACGACTCATTAAACCCTTGACGACTCGAAAGGCAAGTCACCACAGGCACCTAGATTAACAATTTCTACTGCTTAGGCTGACGACTGGTGTGACGATTCATCAGCCAAGTCATCATCCTAAGCAGTGGCATTCTCGTTCTACTATCATTTTTCTATGTAATATAACTTGTCTCCAATGCATGTATAATGGCTACAAAACTACAACTAACTCGAGGTGGGGCAAGAAAAAGGCAAGAAAACCCAGCCACTATAAGAAGATTACAGGATGAGCCGGAAAACGGAGTTGAGGAAACTGAGACACCAGCCTATAAGACAAGGCTAACCACAAAGAAATAAACTCGAGCCTCTCAGTCTGATAAGGAGGGTAGGTCATCTAGCAGTGAAAGTGGTAGTGATGGTGGTGCCAGTGATAGCTCGAGCTCAATCACCAATAGTGATAGTGGTACTGAGGCCATTATTAATCCAGAGAAAGCACCAGTTAAAGAGAATGTGGTTAGAAGCAAAAACACAAGTTTTAGGGAATCAATCCATTGGCAAGTTGAGGGTGCTCATAAGCACAACTTAGATGGTCTCCTCCAGACCATGTCAAGGAGAATGAAAAGGCCAATTGCAGAAGAGGTGCAAATTCTGACTAATGATCTACTTGAGTACTCAAATATCGAGATGCAATTCAAGAAATATGAGCTAGGATGGATAAGAAAGCCATCGGGGGTTTACTACCCAACTTTGGTTTATAAGTTCTATGCTAACTATTTGTATTTTCTAGAGAAAACGTGTGAGAAGGGAAAGACTCTTTTAGACACAGCAATCCTGGACAGGTTCCCAGTTCGAAGATGCTCAGTAGACATCTCCCAGAGGCAATCAACACAGTCCTCTATGGCCCAGAGTATATCCTTCCGGCTAGCATGCATGAGCTAATATCTAAAATGAGTACAACACTCCAACATAAATTGTGGTTGGCTAGAGTACTGACCGAGGGTACACCCTCATAGTTAAATTCAAAAGAAAGAATAGAAAAGTAATACCTGCACTTTATAGCAAAGTTTTAGTTGGCCATTGTGAGACTCTGACTCATGCCTACAGATGCAAATGCTAATCAGGATAAGGCAAGAGTCGTACGGTGGCAAGCTTGATAGCAGGGTATGCAATGAATTTTTGTATGGTGATTTCAGATGAAATACATGTGAGATCCACCAAAACCACATCATCACTACAATTCCTGTACATTATGACTTAGTTATGCAAGCTTGCCAATGTGCCAATATTGAGTGGGATCGATAATGAAGTGATGACCTTATCAAAGCGAAACATTGATAAGATAAGGGATGATACAAAATATGAGTAAAGGGTCCATAAACCACCAATATTTGGGCCTCAAAATCATAGCGCTTCAGAAGCAACTGAAACTCCCTCAGGTACAGATTTACCACTTTCTATCTTTAATCCACAGGGTGAAATGACTACATCTGGAACTGTTGGTACTCCCACTTTTGAGAGCTCTGACACCACTTTGAGGGCCCCATCAGAGTACCACCTGAACCCGCACAACTTTGAAAAGATGGTACAAAAACAAAAGAAATTTGAGAAGCAAATGGCAGCTTGGACTAGTCTATTCAAGCCAACTATAGAGACTGCCATCCAGGAGGCACTGGGACCATATGAGGGGTTACATGACAAGGTTGATGCTATGAATGCTTGGATGCAGGCTAGACTGCTATAAATGAGTGTTCTAGACCTAGCCAAGTTTGATGCTGAGTTAAAAAAGGTCAAAATTTATATCACAGTGCTCCAGTAAGAAGAAATTCCCTTATTCTCTATTATGTACATAATGGAGTCAGAAGAAGATGAAACCCTGGTGGAATTAATAGGGAGACCTTTGAAAAACAAGGAACCGCAGTCAGAGGAAGGATGTGAGAGAAACTCAAGAAAAAGAAGGCATAGAAAGAGGACACAGGAAGAAAAAGACATAAGGAAGGTGCAGAAGCAGTCTAAACTAGATGAGGAGTTGCAACAAGAGCGATTTAGAGCCCAACAGGTTGGGGCATTTCCTAGTGTTATACATGAGACTGGAGAGACTAATTTTGTAGATGAGTTGAGCATGCAGACTGATATTGGCATCACTGTTATTGCTTAAGAGACCCCTGCGGTCTCCAACATTGCACCAGATTCTAAAGCCTGAGGCTTCACAAGTATTTTTATCCCTTGACCCGTATAAATCATTTCATTAGTATTAGGGATAATTCTCATGTCTTTTGATGGGGCTAGGGTATACCTATGAGTCACCACCAAGGATTTTTATTGTCGTGTTTCTTTTACCTTTGGTATGCTATCTACTAGAACCGACATGTTTAGGTTGTTATTTAATTTTAGTGGTGTTGTTTTGTTGTGTAACATGTAAAGAAAATAAGATGAGTTTGTAGCAATCATGGCATTTAGATTTTTTTTATAAAAATGAGCCCCCTCCAAAAGTTTGATTTTGTACATGTGGTTTGGGTTATTTAATTGTACTGGATCCCTAAATGTGATTTATTGCATATGATTGTGGTAACTTTGCATAAGCCAAACTTTTGTTGTGATGGTTTGTAGTGATATGTTTCTTTGTGCCAAGTGTGTGTGAGCATAATTTGATAAATTCTTACTTTGTGCATGCATCTATAACTAGCCTGGTCTATGCAATGAATTTCAAAGTCAGTTGCTTAGGAAAGGATTGCAGGCCCTTTTTGTGTGCAGTCCACTAAGCCTAAAAAGTCATCCAAATGTGAATAACTCTTTTGATCCCAGTTTGAGCCAAAGTAATCCTTATTCTTTTGATAACCTTTCACCCTCCCATCTTTAACTTTGAATCTCTTATTTGGCCATGATCCCTCCTTGGACATCATGCACCTCAACTCAGAGAATTAGCCTAAGTTGAGGGTGGCTACTGTAAAGGTATATGATAAGTGAAATGGGGTGTTTAAAGATTGGTCGTTGATAGCATAAAAAATGTAGGTGTGTGCATAACAAGAAAAGAAAAGAATGAAAAAAAGAGTGAAAAGAAAAGAAAGAAAAAGAGTGAAAAGGAATGAAAAAGAGTAGTCAAGTTATAACAAGGCCACACCTATAGCTAGAAATAACGGAATCAAGGGTGAATAAAAGTGGATGGAATAATCTTGAGTGGAAATAGTAGGTTGGTGGCTTCAAATATGGTTTAGTCACTATTCCCCAAATGTACCCTACCTGCACTTGAAGCCTCATTACAAGCCAAAACAAGTCCTATAGTAATCTGGATCGACTGTCTAAAGAATTGAAATGGAATAGAAAGGGCAAGCCTATGGTACCACATGTGCATTATTTGAAATCTTTTGCGAGTGTGAGTGTAGCTTCCTTAGTCCCGAATCTTGTGTGTGGGGCTTTTTTGTTGTAATGGTATTGGGAAATCATTATCGTCTACTGACTATCGGGATAACTATTGTGTGTGTATGTAAGTTACTCTATCACATCATAGTGACATTCTTGGATCCTTACTAGTTAGCATTTCAAATACTTTAGAAGTACAGGGGGTGGATGAATTTGATTTAAATGTTGAATGACCGTTGATTGTTAGAAATCCATTTTGTGTTTCTTCTAGTTCAGTCATATATTCTATTTTTATTTTCATATTTCTTGAGGACAAGGGAACATTATAAGTTGATGGTGTTGATGTTCTGGCATTCTACGACACATTTGACTCCTTTTACCTAGAATAGATGCAAGTTTTTGAGCAACCGTTGTTAGATTTGATAGTGTATATGGTTAAATTGCAGGGAAAGTAAACCAAGACTGAAAATGATAGATTTTTGCACTACGAATCTCTACTGGAAGGGGTGATGACTCATCTGACTGATCGTCACATGTGTGACGAGTCATCTCCTCATTAGTCAAGCAAGGCAAATTTGGTTGGAGCCACTAGTTATTGTGCTGACTCCCCTGATGAGTCATTAAGGGTGTGACAAGTTGTCCCACCAACCTTCAACTTAAGAAGAAGAAATATGCCCACTGGACCTTATGACAACTCATGTAAGGAGTCGTCACAAGTCTGACGAATCACCAGTCAATCTATCAAGTCGAAGGCGGAAAATCCGATTGTATTTTTGGATTTAAAATTTCTGGACAACTATAAATACCAAGTGTTAGGGCCGAAATTATTATTATTCATTATGAGATATTTTCCATTTTGGTTTTGATGCAAGAAACGTGAAAAACACATTCAAATATTACTCTACTTTGAATAATTGGTTTTTGGGAATCGTTGCTTATGTTTTGTTCAAGAATTGAAGTCGTTTTCATATATTGTAAGACTCTTCATTATAGTTATGAATATTATTTCTTTCTTCTTTTATAATCTCATGAGTATCTAAACTCCCACAACTAGGGTTGTGGGATTCATGGCAAAGTAGCAATCTAGAGTCTTTATGATATTGGGTTCGTATTGTATGCATACTGCATTGTTAATCTTCCATTTTTACTGATTTGTAATGATTGCAAATGTTAGAACAAGACCTAGGTTTGACTTGCTTTAAACAAGAAATTAAAACCGGGTAAAAAGTATTAACAACAAGGGTTCGGGGCTTCTGACCTCCATCTAATGAGTAACACTTTAATAAGGTTAATCAACTTGGAGAATTAATTGAGTTTTATATTTCATCTTTTCAAGTTCAAATGAATTGAAAAGAAAATCATCTATTTGGTTAAGAAACGATTAGACCTAGTGTTGAATTCAATTGCTTTGCGTTATGCTTATGAAACAAATCAGTATGAACATTGATCCAAAGTTCTTACAAAGACATGGTAAACACATTCCTAGTTTACTTTATCTATTGATTCTTATCCATTGACATTTATTCGTTACTATTTAAATTAACCAAAGACTAAGCAAATATTGATCATTATAAAAAACCCCACCTTTCTAGAAATTATCAGCACATAGTCACTTAAACTACTAACGACTTAATTTTCACCTTATTCCCTATGAGATTCGATCCCAACCTTTGTTGGGTTCTATATTTTACAACGACTGCTTATACTTCTTAAGAGAGGTGTAATTTGGGCTTATCAGGGACCTTCCTTTCCTTTCACTCATCTCTACTTTATACTGTCGGGCAAATGTGCTTCTAGAGCCTACTGACCACATCACCCTCATCGATAAGCCCTTTGACTTTCTAATGGTTAAATGTTCTTCTAGTCGCAGCCAGAAGAAGAGGAAGATAGAGTTGGAGAGAGGGAGTAGTAGCGGCCAGGGTGGTGATGGAGTGGGGGCTAGTTCGACATTGGGAAAGGTGATTTTAGATTCACTCGGGGTAGATGTGGTGGCGATGAAGACCATTGTAGAGAGCTTATCATCAGCCCTATAAGAGTAAGTGCCTTCTCCAGCCGCCGAATCGTCAGGTGTAGAAGGTACCTCTATTCCCCTTTCCTTTTTTAAGTCCCTAGAGTAGGACCAAGTGGAGCTTTGGGAGGAGATAGAAGTATAGAGGAAGAAGGGACATTATCGGGATAAGCTGAGCAGATGTGGAAAGGGATGAAGGCCCTTATCAAGGGTTCCCTTCCAGGCAAGAAGATTCCCAAAGTGACTCGGGAGGATGTTCAAGAGTTCTCCTTTCTTGGCAGGTCTATCGAGGAAGAGTCCAGTAGCTTGAGTGTCGAGAGTTGATGGAAAAGCTAGAGCACTTCCCACCCCTATCCCTTCTTATTACTGTTTTTATTTCCCACGGAGGACCCTTATCAGACAAACTTTTATCTTTTTGTACTTTTGGATAATTTATTTTATTCATATCGTTTTGGATTTACCGTTCCATTAGGGGCACTTGTGAACAATGGCCTTATTTGTAGGATAAAACTTCTATGATATAGCTTTTGTATGCCTTAAATTTCTTGGGAAGAAAGTTGCGGGACTACAACTAGAAATGTCTCATCACAATGAAGTCTCAGGAAGAAAGTTGCTACCACTGGAAACTTTTCAAAAATCTTTGCACATGTCTATTCCTTGCTTACCTTCACACACGAATTCCTAACCATATTATTAAACCACGAGTTTTCATAATTCTCATCCCATAATGACTTCGTTATCACTTTAACAATTTTAACAACTCTAATTTTACTTAAGCACATAAGAACAAAATCATGGTCCCATATTATCAGAAACTGAACACATCATTAGCAGCACATAATCACATTGTTAACACATCATCAAAACTCTTTAAGGTGAGACACCAATTGAAATCGATTAGATACAAATTGGTTTCATCCCACTACAGACTAATCACATCAAAATACCAATTAGAATTAACTATATACCAATTGGATTCAACCTGGAGCCAACTGACCTGGACAACACGATAGTAAAAAAGAAAGTGAAACTACACCTAGATGCCACCATAGCTTCCCAAAGATTTGATGTGGATATCAATACACCAATTTGCAAAAATCTATTTTGACATTGCTTTTGTATACAGAAGACCGATAACCCTTGCTCTAATACCAACTGTTATGACCCTAATTACGGTGAGATCGTACGGGCACCTACTCTAGTTTATTTAGTTAGGGAAAACCTAAACCACCCTACCCTGATCATGCAAGAGTCCCTTAAAGCAGTTTCAAAGTATTGATAACAAAAATAAAAAAACAAATCTTAACAACTCACTTGTCAATTTAGTACGCATTAGTTGTTGACTATAAAAAACACTACTAATAGAAAACATGACAACAATGTAAAAGACACAACTCTTGTCTGAAGAGTAGAGAACACAAGTTGCTCATGGGGACTTTTAAATCCAAGCACAAACTTCAGCCAACTTGTCACACATCTACACCAAGAAAGGTGTAGTAAGCATGGCATCAGTACAACCACACATACTGGTAAGTATCATTGGCCGACTGAGATTAGGTCATATAAATCATGTATAAAAATTAATATTTAAAATATATACTTCCACTTTAGCATATAAAAAGATAATCCATGCAATTATTCATATCCAAGTGCCTCTCACTTATCCCCAACATCCCAACGTTTAATCCCATCAAAGGTGTTCTCTATTTCACACAATCCTCCTTTTTGTTTACACCTAACGTTGTTTACTCGTCTAGGTATAATGGTAAGGCATTACCCACTTCCCCAGTTCTCCCACCGACAACCACATTTAACCACAACCCTTTGTCGTTCAAACTATCACTCACAAGGTGTTTGTAAATACAACATTCATTGTTATATGAATTCACACTGTACAGTTACGAATAACCATCTATCTAGCCCAAACGGACCTATCAAGCACCACTATGTACCAACCCACTAAGTTTATCTGTATAGGAGCCAATGTCTAGTAGAGTCCTATGGGTCGGGGCAGAGACGTCCGTACTCAATCTTCGGGAGGCTACAGTGACATTTTAAGAAATTTGACTCTTTCATTGCTTCTGTGTCGTGCATAGAACCCTTGAAGTTTCTGGAAATCTTATTTCTTCTACTTCATTCTTTCGCAGATGGTTCGTATGAGAGCGTCAGAATCAGGTAGAGATGAGCCTCCCTCTCCAGCTAGGGGTCGAGGATGCCCTCGAGCAGCGGCACCTGCTAGAGCTGCTAGAGTTGAGATAGAGCGCGAGCAGCATATGGATCTAGGTTAACCAGAGTGTTATCAAGTACGCATATAATTAATTAATGATTACTACAAACAGGTAAAGAAATCCCCCACCCCTAAAACTCTAGTCCATCTATCATTCGTCAACAACCAGTATGTTTAACCCTATTTACAATCAGAGTGCCATCTTGTACAACTGACCATGAACCAATACAATGACATATGCAATATAATCTTAATAATGTGTCCAATATGTATACAAGAATGTACACACATGCTATTAGTCTTATTTATGCCCACTATCCATGGCCTGCAGGGGACCCTAGGTGTCCATGTACTATACCGACATGGTATTCGATCCTTAGTAATCATATCAGCATAAATCAGTGCAACTAGACCCTCAGACCTGTAGCTTATGAATATGCATATATACGATGTCTAAGACATGATTACACTATACCATTTCAGCTCACTTATCACTTCTTGTTCATCTAGCCTTTTCATTCAATCATAGTAGGAAAAACATACATAATTCAATCATGTCCAAAGAGCAATCACAACTACACAATCCTACCACATATTATGTAATTGAATGAGTCTCAACTCCAGTTAGTAATCCTATTCATATGGGGTTCCACCCAAGCTCATTCATAAAATAGTACGTCCCTATACCACTATTTAAAACTAACATTTCACCCCCTTACCGATGTTTAGCATAGAGTTCATTCTCAGGGTATAGGATTATAACTCTTCATAACTTTTAACGCTAATAAATTCCCATAATAACAGAATCTTTTCATCAAATAAGTCTTATTAGACACCATTTAATCCCCTAATCTAGAGCATAACTATTAGACCAATCTACTATGAATTTCCAAGCTAACACAATAGGTCTACAACCAACTCACATATGCATTTGAATATCCCCACAATTAAATTGAGATTTGTTCTAGGAACTATTCGCCTTACAGACTAACCTTCTCTACAGTTCAAGTATCACCTATTTATTAAGAACAAGGTTTAAGCCTCAATTAATACATCCTAAGCCTCACTTTCCATGAAAAATTCACAAACACACATAACTATTTTCAAGTCTCAGATTTATCGACTATATTCATTAAGTACCATCAAGACACTATGCCCGAAGGCCTATGCATGTTGTCTCCATCAATTTCTATACAAATTTCATGCTTACTAATCAAGTCTTGCTATTATTTAACCATAACCTACCTCAGTTGCCGAGCTTCTGCTAAGGTATGTGCAACTTACATGTTGCGCTCATCCTAGAAAGTCTGTAGGAAGAATCACCACAAAGGATGGAGGATCTTATCCTCTTTTTAAGAGATTTTCCTCTCTTTCTTGCTTTTATAGGGTTGAGAGAGTGTTGGGACGATTCTAGGAGAAGACCTCTTTTTTGGAAAAGAGTTTAGATGTTGGGACTTTCATTCCAGGTTTCTGCCCCGCATTCTTCATTGCAATGAGTACCTCTTCATCATGATGGACCATTGCGATGAGGCCTCCTTCATTGTGATGAACCATTACGATGAGCATCGGCTCATCGCGACGAGGAGTGCTGGCAGCTTCGTCATTATTACTTTTTACGCTCGTGCTTTATTCAAAAAATTTCAAAATCAATCCCACGATTTTATATTATTCACTATTATTAATTTAATAGTTTATATCACGACCTATTAATAACGATGCATTGGATCATTATACTCCATTTGATTATTTTTATATTTTTACGACAGGAGACAAGTTTATTAGAATGGCCAAAGGAACGATGTACAACATGCCCTAGTTTTTGTATAAGACAAGTAGTACTATATATGTCATACTAGATAAGGAAAGGCCCGATTACTGGCCCAACATTGCAAGTTTAGTTTATCTTTTTACAAAAAAATACATAGAATTGTAAACATGTACTATGTATTTACTATACATAGCTATAATTTAAAAAAAAATTTGTTACATAGCTAACCTTTGAGTTTTATAGAAAATTGGCAGTTTTTTCAAGTTGCCTTAATACCAGGCAAACTTCTATAGAGACACATTTCCACTTTTTCTCTGATCTATTTTCTCTCCCATTACCCAAATTAACTAATATATCGTTCCATTTTGAAATCATAATTTTCGAGGGATTTACCCACCAAAAATCGGGTATGCCCCTTCCAAGTTTCATCTCATTTTTTAAAAATTAGTCGCTTACTTAGTTGCTTCCTTCTTCCTCTGTTTTTAAACCTTTTTCTGGTATTTTTTTGTGCTTGAGAAACCCCCACAATGCCTCTGCTTGAAAAGTTTCAACTAATTTGTGGATTGAATCATTGCTTTCTTCCTCGGTTTCAAACTCCTATATGGCTATGTGCATGCATATAAATTGGAGAAGGACCTGGAGGTTCAAATGAGATATTACTGATACAAATTAGGCGAGAGATTTGTATCAGGGTTACAATTGTATTCATCGTGATACAAATCATATTTGTTGATACAATTTGATATAATTATATTCATTGATACAAATTGTATCATTACAATGGTATTCGTTGATAAATTTGATACTATTATATTCATTTATATAAATTATATCAAATAATTTGGGTTGGGGAAGAAAGTGGGATACAATTATATTCGTTGATACAACCTGATATAATTTGATACAATTGTAATTGTTGATACAATTATATTACAGAGTTGAAATACAAAATAAAAAGAGAGAGAGAAAGAGGTGAAAATACAAAAAGGGAGAGAGAGAGGTGGAAATACAAATATACTTGAAATTCAAAATACAATTATATGAAGCTTGTCATCAGAATCATATACAAAATACAAACACAAATTATATAAAATACAAATATACTTGAATGTATTGATACAAAATACAAGTATCCAATGATACAAATATAAAAATACAAGTATCAAAGATACGTGATTTCATTGATACAAAAAAAGTGATACAAATACAAACATACAGATAGATACAAATATAAAATATAAATGATGCAGTCAACTACAAATACAAATATAAAATAATTGATATCAATAATACAAAGAGGGAGAGAGAGAGAGAGAGGTGAAAGAGAGTGTAATGACCCTTTCGGTCATTTACGCGTGTTTGCCTTTCTTGTACCGTTAGAGCTTGCATGTAGCGGCCCCAAGTCATTTATGGCTTGCTCAGACCGGTAGTTCGGTGCCCGACCATTTGCTTGGTCTTTTTGGCCATTCCTTGTTTTAGAGCTTTTAGCTTTTGAAATCGTTGACTTCAGTCAACATCCTGGGTGTACGTGCTCGGAATCGAATTCCGACAGTTCCATTAGTTTCGGAGCGTGAACTTTGGTCTAGAGAGACCTTTGGTCGGGATCCGGGAGCTTCTTAGCTTGGAATTCTCTCTCATTCTGTGTTTTCAGGCAAGTTGGGCTTGTTTGGTTGACTTTGATCAACATTCGGAGAGGACGGTCTCGGATGGAAATTCTGTCAGTGCTTTTAGCTCCGGAATGTTGAGTTTAGGCCAGAGGGACTATTGGTTTGGGTCCCTAGGCTTCCGGACTTGATTTTGGCCATTGGGTTCCATTTTGGGAATAGTTGGCTAAAGGTTGATTTTGGGTGTGGGGCCCACTTTTCGTTAGATTGACATCCTGTGGGATTTTTGTCGATTCCTTTGGATTGGTAACGCCGTTTCTAGTCGAATAGCTCAAGTCGTTTGTGTTTGCGGGACCCCAGATGCGTTCCCGGGGACCCATCTTGTGAAAATTTGCCTAAGGATTGGTTTCTGGTTGCTGGTGTGGGCAGCACCATGCGCCCCATGCACCATGGCCGCCTGTGCCCATGCGCCCCATGCGCCCTGGCCGCCTAGGCTGCCTAGGCCGCCCTGGCCCCTGGGCGCTGGCAGCTTATATAGCTGGCCAGCCCTCTTCTCCCCTTTATTTCTAAAAACCCCAAAACCATATTCTCCATTAAAATAGCTCTCAAAAACCTCCATATAACCATTGTTCATCCCAACTACTTGGAGGATAATATTTTGTTGATCCATGCTCGTTTGTGGACTCCTAAATCCGATAAACCCTCTTTTTAAATTCCGAATTCTCCATGGATGATGAACCCAAAACCTCCATAAATCACCTTGATCATTACCAACAGCTTGGAGGTTAATATTTGATGAATCTTGAGCATTTGTTGGATTCTAAATCGGGTAAGTTCTTTCGTGATTTTTCCGATTTCCTCCACAAATTTCATTCTTTAAATTCCTTGATTTGCGGGGTGTTTTGAGCCCTAATTGTTGTCCGTTTCTGCTCAATTTTTGAGCATGTGCTCCCGGGATGGTAAGGAACACAAGTGTGTTTTTCATTTCCGGTTTTGGGTTACGGGGCCCACGGGCCCGTTTGTGACCCGGATTTCAACCCGGGTATATTTTTGGCATTATGGGTATCGTTAGTCTTGTTTTAATCTGTAGATTGTTGTATTGATAGTGGTTTTGCAATTTGGAACTTCCCAGAGCAGTTCGAGCCTGGACGACGCCGTCCCCGCAGCTATTCGTCGGACGACAGATAGGTTATGGTTTTCCCCTATCTAGACTCTGCGTATATAGGCTATAACTGCATTAATTAGCATCCTTTGATGGGTTGTTATATGTTGGTACCCCAGACCTTGTCCGTATTTCGTCCGTCTATTTCATACGTTATTTGTAGTATTCGTGTAGTAATGTATATCACCTTTGTGGTCCAGTGTGGCCTTGTATTGACTATGGAACATAGATGTGGGCTATTTGGGAATGTCCGCGAGTCCCAGACATATAGATTATCCTTTTAGGCTGGTTATGTCTGCTGAGTAGCTATTGGGCCTGTGCAGGGCTGATAGGAATTGTTGTGAGCCATTGGGCTACTTTTATATTTGTGTGCGAGCATATCATCCATGAAAAATGTTTTCCCTTGCATGTTTTACTACAGTTTTGGCTGTGAGCCACTACTGATAGTTTTCTTAAATTTGCATGGCCCTGGGGGCCCATTTTTGGTATTGTTGTTGATAGAAAAGGGTATTTTTGGATGTTTTCGCACTGATTTTATTAGAAGTACTAGTCTCTGCTGGGCAGAGCACCAGACTTGATTTTATTACTGATACTAGTCTCTGCCGGGCGGAGCACTAGACTTGATTTACTACAGTTTTAGACCCGGTTACGCCCGGGCACACTTGGAGGGGTTTTTGAGGCATTTTCTACTACTTTAGTCCTGGACGGGGTCTGGGCATGCATACTTGAGACTAGGTCTCTATCTTGATCCCGGACTTGCTTCCGGATGACATGTCTTGATACTGAGTTTTAGTATGGGGTCGGGGACCTCCATGGACCTTGCCGCTCTAGGTCTGGGGCTTCGGGCTGCGTGCGCCGGAGGGAAGGGTATACGGTGTAGTAGAGGTATACAGGCTGAGTCCTTCCATGGAACCTGCCTGCTGGGCCCGATTGGCACAGGAGGAGGTACATACAGAGGTTCTATTTCATATCATATCATATCATGCATTGGATTCCACCCTTGTTTGCTGTGTATTCAGTGTACGCTCCGGTAGTATGGGATGCCAGAGGGTTTGCTTTCACTTGATTGTGTTCCTCGGTTGTATGGGCGGCCGTTAGGACTGTAGGTAGACTATATTTACTCCTGTCTTTATTTTGAGCTTGTCTTGGCACTCGGTTCTTGAAAGATTAGTGATAGCTAGCATGTTGAGGCTTTGGTTGTGGGATTTTTGATTATTGAGAGGGCTTTGGAGTCTTATCTTATTGAGGCACTTTGGTGTGGCCTTCTGAGCAAAGTGTGAGACTCTGGTTCTATTTTTGTGGAAAGCTGAGTGGTATCCCTCGGTTATTGTGGCCTAGTTATTTCATCATAGGGTTGTACTTGTGAGGTGATTCCCTGGTTATGCTATCGTATGATTGGATTGGTGTTATGATTTCCTTATACTGGTTGATACCATTTTGAGTATGTTAGACTACTCTTCATCTTTTCCTTTTAATTGAGGTTACCGGTATACCGCCATTTTGTCAACTCTCTCTCTTACTTATATTATTATGCAAGGACTCCAGGTGTGTTCTCCTTTCCTTCACCTGTGATTCTATGTAATTGTATCTCTATGCTAGCATGTGTTACTTGAAGCTCTTGGTTATGGATGATCTGTGCTAGCTGCTTGTGCCATGCTTATTGCCTCAGTGACTGCTTTCTTGCTATCTGTTACTTACTGCTTTTATATCTTATATGCGCTCAGTCGGCCTATGATACCTACTGAGTACCCGTGATTTTGGTGCTCATGCTACACTTCTGCACTTTTTGTGCAGATATTAGCTGAGCTTTCGCCGTTGATCACGTTGGAGACTCGTGCAGCTTTTGTATCTTTGAGACTGGGGTGAGCGCCTGACGGTCGGGGCTTGTATACATCTCATCTGTTGTATTGTTGCTCCTTGTACTTTCGGAGGCAATTTATGTTGTATTTTGTTACTACTAGCACTTGTATCCTATTAGAAGCTTCTGTACTGTTGATACCAAGTCTTGGGGTTGGTGTAGTTTCCTTTATGTATTTATATTCGAGTTTTGCGTTCGCTTATTTCTGCTTGCTGTTGCATTTTGGTTAGGTAGTAGCCCATTACTAACCGTTCTGGGCTACGGGAATTGGTTTGCCTACTAGGGGATTGTAGGTGCCATCATGACTTGAGAAATCTGGTCATGACAGCTTGGTAATAGAGCTCTAGGTTCACTGGTGTCATGGTACAGAAGCAAGTGTCTAAGTAGAGTCTCGTGGATCGGTACTATGACGTCCGTATCTTATCTACGGGAGGCTACAGGGCATTGTTAGGAAATATTTCTTCTTCTTGGCTCCTCATCGTGCGTTCCTGGATCTATTGACTTTTAAACTTTGGTTGTTTATTCATTCTCAAATTCCCTAGACGAATGCGATAGAGGTTGGGGCCGAGGCTTCTATGCCTATTTCTTCAGTGCTTCCACTAGCGCCAGGACTCCAGAGTGAGGGTTTACTGCACTAGATAGGGGGTGTAGGGTCAGCCCAACCTCCAATTGGATTTATAGCGACCTCAACGCTTCAGGACACCATGGTTAGGACTCTGAGTCCTCTGATGAGTGTTCCAGTACCTAGTTCTGTGAGTGGTGATTCAGTTATAGTTGAGCTTCTAGTTCTTCAGCAGGGTTATCTGTCAGTATTGGAGTACGAGGCGAGATTTACCCATTGGGCTTCATCTGGTATAGGCTATTTTTGGTGTGGTGAGCATGGGTACTTTGCTAGGAATTGCCCCAGGATTATGTATCCCAGAGAGCCTGGTTGTTATAACTATAGAGAGATTGGGTACCTTTATAGATATTGTCCCCGGCGAGGGCCGGTTAGGCCTTTAGTTTTGACTACTCAGTCCAGAGTTATATCCCATCAGCTTGATACTCCTCTTGGTGGGCCAGAGGTAGAGGTTCCTCATATCGTTGCTCCAGGTTAGGCTTTTGCTACCTTCGACTTGTGATAGTCCTGCTCGCATTGCGATTCTATCCCTTCTGTCATTTATATTCTTATATGCCTACCTGCTATTTGTTTAAGTTGTTTGGCTACCCGAATTGTAGTACAAATGTGTTATTTTATTGGTAGTTTATTCTTTAGTAGTGGATGTGGGTAAGTTAGCCTTGAGAGGTGTTTTCCCGGAGTTGTAGCTCGTGGGTAGTTCTTGTTATTCTATTTCTAGTTGGGTTACCCCTGTTTCATTGTGATTATGGACTTTTGGTTGGGTTTCATTTGTTGAGCGGTCCTAGATGGTTGTTGCCTAGGCCGTTATCTAGCGTTGCTAGAGATCCGTGTGATGGTTTGATGTATTACCGGTAGTTGGGCCGGAGTTAAGATTTTGCCTCAGTTGGGAGATATTGGTTATGCTAGTGTGCATAGATTGGTTTGGTCTCCCGAGTGTCTAGAGTCGACCCTCTTTGTTGATTAGTTTAGGAGGTTGGTAGGTATGCGGGTTGTTCCCATATTCTCCTCCACTTCCTGGTCCGTTGGGTGTTTCTTTGTATCCCTAGCTCCAGTTGAAATAAATCTTGATTGTAGTTCATTCGATGAGCTCTGGAGTTGGCATCGTGATTGGGTCTTGACTTTAAGCACTTCCGACTAAGTATTGATCGTAACCTCATGGTTAGGTTGTATTTGTAAGCATTTCGGGTGAGTTGGGCATCCGGCCCATTCTTCTCCTGCCTTATTGAATTTGACGTGTAGCCATGAGTAGTAAGGTAATGGCTTCAGGTTCTTATTGGAGAAAGGATTTGTAAGGTTTAGTATGTGCTAAGGAAGCATTTTTGTTTAGTTGAAAAAGAAGGGAGATGACTCTTTGTTTGTGTTTAAGTGTCCTCGTAGTTACCTGAGGTGGCGATGAAGGTTTGCTTTGGGATTGTGTGTTGGTGATTCGATACAATCGTCTACACATTGTCGTGCGTTTTCCATCGATTGGTTTTTGTTTCAGTAGCAGCTGCGGTGTTGGCAACTTGTATTTTCAGGCCTAGTTGGCTTGGGTTCTTAAGGGTTCATTGGCAGCATAAAGGTTCGATCAAGGCTTTGGTTGGCAGTTTTGAAAGTCGGTGTTCAGAATCATAATTTGGCAGGTTACATTGGATGGTTTGTGGCAGTTTCGATTTAGTTGCAGCATCCTAGTGCCAGAAGGCAGTGGGTGCGGGCAACTTAGCTTCTTTTACTTCAGTTGTGGATGCGGCTATGGGCCTTGGAAACCTAGTCCTTGGCTAACCTCTGCAATAGGCAAGATATTCTAGATTTCAGCAGCGTTCTAGTTAGTACGAGGTTCTTCTACCATGGTTGGACAGACTCAGCGGCGTAAGTTTGAGCTTCAACAGTGGTGTATGCTTTATGTGGTCAGCTTGTGCGGGTTAAGACTAGCAAGGCTATTTTGAGCTCTGATGATACGTAGAGACTGATAATAGCAATTCGTTTGCCCAGGATTTGAAAGCTTGTTCAGTTAGTTCTTCCGGGGTTGTTGTTTATGTGGGGTCCCAGTGTTGGTTAGACTCAGCCAGTATGGACTAAAAGTTTGGTATGATATATGCTTCGAAATAGTTGGTTGTGTTCAGATTCGGTAGAGCGGTTGATTCGAGCCAAGGGGTTGAGTTGAAGTTATATGTAAATTTCCATGTCTAGATGGCAACTTTGAACCCCAAAAACCCTTTCCTTGCATACGGGGAGTTCTGACTTGATATTCTCAGCGTGGTTGATTTCTTCATAAGTTGAGATTAGTAAAGTGATTTAGAATTTATGCAGTATTCGAGTGTTTGGAGCTTAGTTGGTGGTTACAAACCTCATGGTAGGCTTACCACACTTCTTGCAGAGGCTTGGTTTTGGTTTTGGGTCTGTTCGGCAGGTTGCCCTGGTTCATTCGCTTCCAGTTGACTCAGACTCGGCATGGTGCAGCAGTTGGGTTCATTCTACAGTTTGGAAGTTCTTCGTCAACACAAGGTATCCACATGTGCCTTCCCTAAATTTGGTGTGGAAAGTTCAGTCGGGTTCAGATGGTTGGTTCAGCTGGGTTCAATTATCGAGTTTGATGTTAGCAAAAGTGTTCGTTCATTTGTTGATGGTCAGTCGGGGAAGGTAACTACAACTTTTAATGATATGCTTCGGATTGTTATTTTGGATGTCAAAGGCTAGTAGACTATAGCTTGACTTTGATATAACTTGAGTATAAAAGGTGAATTCGTCTGTGGTAGAGTATAAGCGTGGGCTATGGATCTCCGGTGTGTCAGTTGATGTTTCGATAGTGGCTCAAATGTTCAGCTTTTATGAAGTTTAATGATTATGGCACAAAAGGATTTGGCTCAGAATAAAATGGTTTTGCGGATCAGCGGGTCATGAGTTAGAGTTTTGGTTGTTGGCTTTTTCGGCAAACTTGGTTGTGGTTTCGAAGATTTAAAGTTCTGTGTGTTGATCACCTTGCTTCTCTTGTTTCGGTGTCGTGTCAGTGCTTTCCGGTTGAGGTTCTCGAGGTTCAGTTTGGGTTGGCAGACCCTTTGAATTTTAGACTTTAAGTTTGGGTTCTAGCTTGGCTAGTACGGAGTTAGGCTGGGTTGCTTTTCATTGGTTCTGTTTTGTTGGGTGCCGTCCAGCCGAGGAGGCTACCCGGGTTGTCCGAGAGAGTAGTGCGGGCCTTGTACCCGTTGTTCTTTTGATCTCTAGTCTTTCCTTCTTTCCTGACTTTCGGGGACGAAAGTCTTTTTAGTAGTGGATGATGTAATGACCCTTCCGGTTATTTACGCGTGTTTGCCTTTCTTGTACCATTAGAGCTTGCATGTAGCGCCCCCAAGTCATTTATAGCTTGCTCGGACCGGTAGTTCGGTGCCCGACCATTTGCTTGGTCTTTTTGGCCATTCCTTGTTTTAGAGCTTTTAGCTTTTGAAATCGTTGACTTCAGTCAACATCTTGGGTGTACGTGCTCGGAATCAAATTTCAACAGTTCCATTAGCTCCGGAGCGTGAACTTTGGTCTAGAGGGACCTTTGGTCGGGATCCGGGAGCTTCTTAGCTTGGAATTCTCTCGTTCTGTGTTTTCAGGCCAGTTGGGCTTTTTTGGTTGACTTTGATCAACATTCGGAGAGGACGGTCTCGGATGGAAATTCCGTCAGTACTTTTAGCTCCGGAATGTCGAGTTTAGGCTAGAGGGACTATTGGTTTGGGTCCCTAGGCTTCCGGACTTGATTTTGGCTATTGGGTTCCATTTTGGGAATAGTTGGCTAAAGGTTGATTTTGGGCGTGGGGCCCACTTTTCATTAAATTGACATCCTATGGGATTTTCGTCGATTCCATTGGATCCGAAACACCATTTCTAGTCGAATAGCTCAAGTCGTTTGTGTTCGCGGGACCCCCGATGCGTTCCCGGGGACCCATCTTGTGAAAATTTGCCTAAGGATTGGTTGCTGGTTGCTGGTGTGGGCAGCACCATGCGCCCCATGCGCCCTGGCCGCCTGTGCCCATGCGCCCCATGTGCCCTGGCCGCCTGTGCCCACGCGCCCCATGTGCCCTGGCCGCCTGGGCCGCCCTGACCCCTGGGCGCTGGCAGCTTATATAGCTGGCAGCTTATATAGCTGGCCAACCCTCTTCTCCCCTTTATTTCTAAAAACCCCAAAACCATATTCTCCATTAAAATAGCTCTCAAAAACCTCCATATAACCATTGTTCATCCCAACTACTTGGAGGATAATATTTTGTTGATCCATGCTCGTTTGTGGACTCCTAAATCCGATAAACCCTCTCTTTAAATTCTGAATTCTCCATGAATGATGAACCCAAAACCTCCATAAATCACCTTGATCATTACCAACAGCTTGGAGGTTAATATTTGCTGAATCTTGAGCAATTGTTGGATTCTAAATTGGGTAAGTTCTTTCGTGATTTTTCCGATTTCTTCCACGAAGTTCATTCTTTAAATTCCTTGATTTGCGGGGTGTTTTGAGCCCTAATTGTTGTTCGTTTCCGCTCAAGTTTTGAGCATGTGCTCCCGGGATGGTAAGGAACACAAGTGTGTTTTTCATTTCCGGTTTTGGGTTACGGGGCCAACGGGCCCGTTTGTGACCCGGATTTCAACCCGTGTATATTTTTGGCATTATGGGTATCGTTAGTATTGTTTTAATCTGTAGATTGTTGTATTGATAGTGGTTTTGTGATTTGGAGCTTCCCAGAGCAGTTCGAGCCTGCACGACGCTGTCCCCGCAGCTATTCGTTAGACGACAGGTAGGTTATGGTTTTACCCTATATAGACTCTGCGTATATAGGCTATAACTGCATTAATTAGCATCCTTGGATGGGTTGTTATAGGTTGGTACCCCAGACCTTGTCCGTCTTTCGTCCGTCTATTTCATACGTTGTTTGTAGTATTCGCGTAGTAATGTATATTACCTTTGTGGTCCTGTGTGGCCTTGTATTGACTCTGGAACATAGATGGTGGGCTATTTGGGAATGTTCGCGAGTCCCGGACATAGAGATTATCCTTTTAGGCTGGTTATGTCTGCTGAGTAGCTATTGGGCCTGTGCAGGGCTGATAGGAATTATTGTGAGCCGTTGCGCTACTTTTATATTTGTGTGTGAGCATATCATCCATGAAAAAGGTTTTCCCCTGCATGTTTTACTACAGTTATGGCTGTGAGCCACTACTAACAGTTTTCCTAAATTGCATGGCCCTGTGGGGGCCCTTTTTGGTACTGTTGTTGATAGAAAAGTGGATTTTTGGATGTTTTCGCACTGATTTTATTACTGGTACTAGTCTCTGCGGGGCAAAGCACCAGACTTGATTTTATTACTGATACTAGTCTCTGCGGGACGGAGCACTAGACTTGATTTACTACAGTTTTAGATCCGGTTACGCCCGGGCACCCTTGGAGGGGTTTTTGAGGCTTTTTCTATTACTTTAGTCCTGGACGGGGTCTGGGCATGCATACTTGAGACTGGGTCTCTATCTTGATCCCGGACTTGCTTTCGGATGACATATCTTGATACTGATTTTTAGTATGGGGTCGGGGACCTCCATGGACCTTGCCGCTCTGGGCCTGGGGCTTCGGGCTGCGTGCGCCGGAGGGAAGGGTATACGGTGGAGTAGAGGTATACATGCTGAGTCCTTCCATGGAACCTGCCTGCTGGACCTGATTGGCACCGGAGGAGGTACATACAGAGGTTCTATTTCACACATCATATCATATCATATCATATCATATCATATCATATCATGCATTAGATTCCACCCTTGTTTGCTTTGTGTTCAGTGTACGCTCCGGTAGTATG
>QJPP01006281.1:0-19379 GCA_003996215.1 Jaltomata sinuosa
TTTTTTCTTTTTTTTCTCAACTTTTATTTTTATCTTTATTTTTTCCTTTTCTCTTTTATTCTTCTCTTTTTTTCTTTTTTCTTAACCTCTATTATTTTTTGCTAATGAACAAAAAAAGTTGGATAATCCGCAAAGAAAATCTTCTTTCTTTGAAATCGAAGTAAACTTAAGAGCGTGCTTTGTTGTTTGGAAGTCCTTTGAAACAACTCTTGCCTCTAAGACAAATGTTATAGAACATCTCATAAATCAAGACACAATGAGGTAGTGTCAAGCCTTGCTCGTGGGCATAACTTGTTGTTTGAAAAATTCTTGAGCTAAGTCTTACCTCTAAGGCAAGAGTTATAGAGCATCTCATAAATTAAGACACAATGAAGTAGTGTTAACTCTTGCCCATGGGGCATAACTTGTTTTTTGGGAGGCCCTTGGGCTAAGTCTTGCCTCTAAGGCAAACATTATAGAGCATCTCATGATCAAAACATAATGTGCTATTGTCAACTCTTGCCAATGAGGCGTAACTTGTTGTTTGAAAGTCTTTGAGCTAAGTTTTGCCTCTAAAGCAAGAGTTATAGAGCATCGCATAAATCAAGACACAATGTGGTAGTGTCAACTCTTGCCCATGGGGCGTAATTTGTTATTTGGAAGTCCTTGGGCTAAGTCTTGCCTCTTAGGCAAGCGTTATAGAGCATCCCATAAATCAAGCACAATATGATAGTGTCAACTCTTGCCCATGGGGCATAACTTGTTGTTTGAAAGTCTTTGGGCTAAGTCTTGTCTCTAAGGCAAGAGTTATAGAATGTCTCATAAATTAAGACACAATGAGGTACTGTCAAGTCTTGCTCGTGGGGCATAACTTGTTGTTTGAAAATTCTTGAGATAAGTCTTGCCTCAAAGGCAAGAGTTATAGAGTATCTCATAAATTTAGACATAATGAAGTAGTGTGAACTCTTGCCCATGGAGCGTAACTTGTATTTTTTGAGAGGTCCTTGGGCTAAGTCTTGCCTTTGAGGCAAGTGTTATAAAACATCTCATAAATCAAGACACAATATACTAGTGTCAAGTCTTGCTCATGGGCATAATTTGTTGTTTGAAAGTTTTTGGGCTAAGTCTTGCCTCTAAAGCAAGAATTATAGAACATCTCATAAAAAAAATAAAGGTCGAAAAAATTGATTAAAAAAAAAGAGAAAAGAAAAATTAAAAACCAAAGAAAAAATAAAAAAATAGAAGTTGAGAGAAAAAAATAAATATTGAGAAAAAAAGAAAAAAAATGAAGAAAAAAAAGACAACAAAAAATAAATGTTGAGAAAAATAAAAAAAATAAAAAAAAATAAAAGGAGAAAAAAATAGAATTGAGAGGAGAAAAGAAAAAAAATAAAGATTGAGAAAAAAGAAAAAACGTAAAAGAAAGAATAAAATAAAAAATAAAAGAAAAATAAAGGTTGAGAAAAAAAGAAAAAAGAAAAAATAGAAATAAAAAAAATAAAAAAGAAAAAATAGAAATAAAAAAAAGAAAAGAAAAAAGAGAAAAAGAAATATATATAAAAGTTGAGAGATAAATGAGCATTGAGAGTTATTTAAAAATATTTGAGGTGTAGAGGGGCAAAAAGGTAGTTGCTCCATACATGAAAAACAAGAAAGGCTATTTTTGTAAGACCATTTTTATGGGGGGCAAAAATGCAAAGCCACTCCCTTTAAAGGGCATTTGTGTAGTTGTCCCGATAAAATTCACAAATACACATTATCACCAAAAGTGTTCGGTCTCAATTTTTATCCCCGCTTAACAAAATCTTTAAAAAACAATTTGAAGTTGAAAAAATTGCTAGGAAGGACTTATGTTGTTTACAAGGCATAAGTTCTAATTTTTGCCTATAAGACAGAACTTGTGATCATTTGAGCATGAAATATCTTGAACATGTGCCTTATAAGTAAAACAAATTTATGTTCACAACTTATGCTCAATGGGCAACAAAAGCTTTACCTAGCAAATTTTCTGACGCAAAGGTTATTTTTTAAAATTTTATTAACCGGAACCAAAAATTACGACCACCGTTATGTAAAGCTGTTTGTGAACTTAACCACATCATCATAGAGTTTCATTTGTAGTGATTATTTTCAAAAATCGAACCTAAAAGTGATTGATGGACGCTATTTCACTCGGTTAAATAAGGTGCGGATCTTCTAGTACATATTTTAAGGACTTAAATTAATTATAAAAGTGTTAAAACTTTTAGTTAAGGTGATCACTCAATTTAATATGATATTACAAAGATCCTAAGTTCTAGCTTCACCATCCATCAACATACATATACATGAGAGATGATAACCATGTGCTCTCCTCATTCCTCAACCCCAACTGTTTTTCATGCTGCTTTTAATCACAGTGATGAAGTTTATAGTCTTGGTGTTACCAGAAAGCTCCAACATTAGGTTTCAATACTGCATTATCTATCAGTTATTACATATTACAACTATATTAGTTTGTTTCCTTCCTTCCTTCCTCTAAGAGCTCACCTGGAAATTACAACATGTTGAATAGTACTAATTTTAGAAACTTGATGTGCTTTCACTAACTAAAAACAGCTTTTGACCATCAGAGATCATGTTTGTGTCCAGGATCTTGGCTCCATCTTCTGACACTACACAATTTGCTGATGAAACTCTTAACTGCTCTTTTGATGTGTTAATGAGCTCATCAAGGCTTTCAGGTACCCATAGAACGACTCCTCTTCTTCTCTCGTCTTTGAGATCCCTGGGTTCTGAAGCAAACACTGTGCATCTAACTCGCTGTACTTCATCTGTCATGCCAACAATATTGATTAGCTCAGGTTGTTATTGAGAGGGAAGCAAATAATTAAAGACTTGAAACAGATAGATCATACAAACTAGAGTTCCTTATAAACATAGAGATACTCAAATAGTAGATTCATGTTTTCCCTCCAATGCTGTCTTTGCACCTAAGTAGCAATAAAGAGGCTATTGTATAGTCAAAGATAGACAACTATTTGATACAGTTTTCCAAATTGTATACGATCCATGTTTTGGAGGCTTGTTATTTAGTCGCGAATTGCCAATCAGAACTGATTGATAGTTTCTTGTACTTCATGGAAATCTTACTACTACAAACTGCAACTCAAAAATCTAAAACTCATGTTACAGGATGTAACAAGAGTAATTGAAAAATGATTGTGATTGTGGATTATGGAAAACTCCAAAAATGGCAATTTTGGGTACACAGGAGTCTTTGCACTCACTACAATAAAGCAATAAAAAACCCTCAAACTCTTGTTCGAATTCAAAGAAACTACCTAATTTTATAGAAAGAAAGTCAAGTAGGAACAAACTGAAATAACACGATTGATCTGATATGGAGACCATTTATTTTGTTCATCTCAGAATGGAAACCTAAGCCTGTGGAATTGTTTGAAAGTCACATGTGAGACATTAATCCAGAATTTCCAAATGGTATGAAATAGATGAGATAAAAGAACAGTACAAGGGCTTAGTTGAGACCTTTTGAATTGTTTAATGGTCTCTGGTACTATTTGCACATTAAAAATACTATGTTGCATTGCTTTTTACTTATTCATACTTTCTCCAAGATACCACACAATGTTTTTATTTTGGTTGGCGACTTGTCTGTTCATGTAAATTATTTTTGAAACCAACAGATGAAGAACCGGCTAGCCCGATTCTGATAACTCATTCTATTCTAAAAACTTTTCCCTCTCCTTCCCGGACTATGAACATGATTACCAAAGCATCATCAGCCTACGTTACAAACCATAGCAAACAACTAACAGAAAATGACAAAAAATCAACAGATAATTCTGCTTCTAGAGATTAGCTCAAAGATTAAAGGGAAGACTTAAAGGTTCAAGATGCACCTATTAGTCCTATACACGCCTTTAATAAATGGGAAAACATGGTTAAGTTTAAAGCATGAAGATATTGAGAATCTGAAGCCACAAAACTCAAATATAAGTGGTAAACTCAAGCCGATTAGATCTTTGGAGCAAACAGAAAACATCTGATGAAGAGCAAGAAGGGTGTGAAATAAAAGTATTATAAGTACAATAAAGGTGAATAACTTAGATGTGGATCAAGGTCCTGAAGTCAAATGATATGAAGGCAACATATGATCATGGGCATAAAGATTAATATTGGAAGTTATGAAGCCTATTGAAGATGGATATAAGGAAGGACTTGTTTTGATTTATTTTTTTAAATTGAGAAGATACGAAAATTTTAAGGGAGCAATTGGATGTGAAATCAGTACATTCAAGTGAACTTCAAAGTATATACAAATTTGGGAGCTCAAAAGAAAAAAGAAAAAGATTTTAACATTTAAATCTGTCAGAAAATAAGTATAGAAAAGATAAGGTAACATACTATTCCGTTCCTAATCAACCTTCCAGTCTGGCAGCATATTCTTTACTAATGCAACCAAAATCATTTTATATCTTTTTCAGATGGTCACTCATAGAAAATCAGTTTCAGAACATATCGATTGACACCAATCATTTGTTACCTTAAATATTTTTGCTAGTAAACCAAGGGCTTCTTAATTCTTGAAATCAAAATAATGATCCTTTTTTCTAATACTAAAATGAATGACCAAGAACTTATATTCTCACCCTTTGCTGAGTACATTAGTAGAACATAGTTAATCTTTTCAAAACTTGAGTTATCATCAGTTTTTGAGCTTTAGACTATGAAACCTCCCCGTTAAACTTATGTTTTGAGGATTCATAAACTTTCTTCTATTCGCTTGAATTGTTTGTGATGACAAATTACCTCTATTAGAGTTGGGAACTCAAGGGTTGCAAGGGGAATCTGTCTATAAATTGAAAAAGAAGGCTAACCAATGCAAGAGCTAAAAACAGCTGTTGTAAAGTAATTATGATCTGATTCATTGTTGACAAGTTAGAGATTAAGGAAAACCTCAAAATCTTAGAGTGGGAGACTCTAGGTGGTAAACATATGCTCACAAGGAATGTGAATTTCCCTAAATCACTTCCATTACTTGCAGTCTCTTTAGACTTCTCTAAATTTGTTTCTGCAAAGTCGAGGCACTTAATTCTGGTCTCTGATATTCGAATTCTTTGATCTGTTAAGAACTAATCTGATACTGGAACACTTATCAGTTTGATCTAGACGGTTTTCCTTCTATTAATACAGAGAGAAGATTTCAGTTGTGATGTTACCTTGACTTACACCAAAGCTTGGGGAAAATTCTGACAATTGACTACCCTTTGCATCTTCCAGTAACTTGATAAGATTCTTGTTTCCACCTACTCGAGCTTCATCAAGTGGACTTTTTCCCCACCTACAACACGTGTGCAAATAACAATTTTGAGTCTTCAAGAAGATGATTATACTATGATAAATTTGTAGCAAATCCAGGATTTAGACATCATATTGTGAGAAAATGTCTACAAAAGTTGTGACACAATAATGAAAAGTAAATTAAATGGCTGAAAGTAGTTTCTGCAATTCTTGAGTGGAAATTTACAAAATAGAGCAGCAGTCATCAGTAAACTCCTTGTTAAGACCATTCATTTGTAAAGATCCTCAATTGAAGACGTAAACTTTTTTACGTTGAAACAGAGAGACATACAACCATTTCACGCATGAAACAGGAAAATGATTGCTACATAAATGACTCTTCAAGTAAAGCAGATGTAAGTGCATATTTAAAAACGATCTGCTTATAATGCAGCATTTAGTCCACAGAAAAAAAAACTACAATTACATGAATATTTATGCATGTTAGAGGACAGATGAACTTACAGTGCAGTTCTCATACTCATTATACTTAATCATATTTGATTGCAAGCAAGACTAAGAGAGGAGAATACACCTGCTTCTATTCTCTTACTAAGATAAGTGAATTAAATTCCTAAAAGTACCTGTCCACTGCAAAGACACTAGCCCCAGCTTCTAACAGTAATACTGAAATTGGATACAACCCTTCTGATGCAGCAAGGTGAAGTGGCGTTCGAAAGTCATAATTTTTGGAGTTAGGATTGATGCCGTTGGCCAAAAGTCTTCTCAAATACTCTAAATCTCTTTTTGCAACCGCCTCACAAAGGCAAGTCCCATCATTATTTATACCTAGTAGTGCCCCTGCTTCCACCAGCAAAGAAGCCACATGATCATGGCCATTCTTGACCGCTTCAAGCAACGGAGTGTTGCCAAAGTTATCTGTTAAGAGAAGGTTCTATGAGAATCCTTTTGGGGAGAGAACTAAACATCAACGAAAACTAAATTGAAGAATTCAAGAGATGACCCGGGTAATCAGGAAAAAGAAGTTACCTCTAGCGTTAATCTCCACTCCTTTTTGGATAAGGAAAGCTGTAATATCTCCATGTCCCTTGGATGCAGCTAGATGCTGTATTTACACCATACCAAGTAAGACTTCATCGCCACCTTTTTGACTAAAGAAATGAAACTATATCCAACACCTTCTTAGATAAGAAAAGAAAATGGTGTCAACAAAGATAACAAACTCTGTTTTATAAAACAAACTCTGTTTAACTATAAACAACTGTTGAGAAGCATCTAAATTCAGTCTTACTTTGAGACTGTCCTACAGCTGTCGAATATGTCTTTTTGTATCTTTAGGGTCAAGTAGGTCATGCCTAGAACAGTCTAGGAATTACTTCTCTGTTAGAAAAGAGGAGGTATAGATAAACACAAACAGAAGATTTGGAAAACCATCTGAGGTTGCTTTGGTGGTCTGTCCGGAGATAAAGGAATCAAAGGTGCTTTGTAGGCAAACCAGAGCCAGATACGAAAATTATGTATAAAGAAATTGTCTTTAGCATCTTGGTGTAAGATGGAAGATCTCTTTGAATTAGACAAGATGTTAGAGTTTGTTAATTACCTACAGAGCTAGTTAATGTTTCTATGTAATAGCTATGATGTAACTTGTGCACAACCTTTGTGCAGTTAAAAGTGGAAATAAAATTTACTGTACTTATCAAGAAAAAAAAAAAGAAAGGACAACCTTTCTGATTGCCACTTCCTGTCACAGAAAGGCCATCGAAAACTCTATGACTCAAAATTCTAATGTTAAGTATCACACTGTTTTTCTGTGGTGATTCCATAAAGTTGAACTACTGAATTAAATAAGCACTGCCTAATGTATTCTCAAGCTTGTTGTCCCTATATTTATATGTAACACAGTCAGGTGGGACTGGAAATATTCATGTTAGAAAAAATACTAAAGTCCTTGCTCTGCTTCTCCTTTAGCGGTGATGGTTTATCCAAGATCCCTCATTAACATGTAAGGCAAAGCATCTTGGATAATCACGACTACCTAAATAGTCTCCGGGTTGTGAACACATAGAGGTGTTTTATTTCTCCCTATAATACCTTAGAACTAGTAAAAACTTGTGCATATATCTGCCATCCTCACACTAACCTGATTTAACAGCATATAACTCTAATCTACATTTGCTGCATGTCATAGTCTTCTACATATTGCTTATAAATAAACTTGACATAGATATTCGGTAGCTTGCTACAACAGAAACAAGCTAGAAATAAAGTAATGTGAGAGGAAACTCCAAGCAGAGATAGAATCTTTCTCAACACACACATAAGCTAAAAATAGATACCAGAGGTGATCTTCCATCATAATCAGTTCGGTTAGGCTCTGCTCCTGCACCAATTAAACGACTTAGTCGATACAAGTCTCCATCATGAGCAGCACAGTTCAACCTCGTGGCCAGCTCAGATTCATGTTTTGCAATATTTAGTGTTATGTCTGACTCCAATATCTTACTCCGAAGGCTTGACTCTCTTCCCTGAGAAATTCCAAATATCACATAAGATGAAAATGGCCCTTTCTGTATTTTCCAAATGTTCAAAATCACCTAAGACCTTCTTAAAAAAATACTAGCTCTCCAAACACTTCCAGTTCAGTTGCTTAATGTTTAACATAGCATTTGAAAAAATATCAGAAATTTGGAAGACAATAAGAGATTAAAAACGAAATGACCGAACCTCAAGGAGGTTATTGATGATCACACGCCCATCAGAGAAGTATATTCCCAGAATTTCCACTAGAGCTTGTTTATCAATTCGTAGTAGTCTAGATAGTTCAGAAACCTGAACTGTATAAGGGACTAGAATGTTGCAAAGAACAGAAACTTCACCGATAGAGTTGTAAGTTTGAAGATCCAGGAGAGATCTTTCAGCTTCATTTTCTTCTGAATTTGTTAGTTCTTCCTGTAGACAATAAAATATGAGCAAACAGTTTATCCAATATACAGTCAATCTCTATATAACAGCCTTGTTCATTCAAGAATTTTTAGCTTTTATAGCGACTGCCTGTTATAAACAGTTTATACAATATACAGTCAATCTCTATATAACAGCCTTGTTCGTTCAAGGATTTTTAGCTTTTATAGCGACTGCCTATTATGCACCTATAACAACATTTGACAGTTAAATTTTGTTTGGCCGCTACAAACAAAAAAGACGCAAAAAATCTAATTTTCATTTTTAATGTTACAAGGATTAACAAAATTATTTAAATTTAAAATTTCAAAAGTATTCATACTTCAATAATATAAAATTAAAGAAAACTAATACATCACTAATAAATTTTGACCCTTACAAGATGAAAAAAATTTGTCTAATGGAATACAAATATGAGCAGAACTTTCAACGGAAAATCTTTTAATTACTAAAGTATGTACCAATTATTCTTTGTAAATAGTGGTGTAATGTATTAAATTTTCAAAATAGTTGGTCAAAATGCACCTATCATTAGTCAATTTAGAGATGCTTTATAACAATAAAGCATTTAGTATTGCTTTCTTTATTATGAAAATAAATGAATAGGAACAAAGTGGAAAAATGGTTAATTAAAATAATTAATATTTGAGTAAGGCTGTTATAAAGGGGTAATACTACCAAGAGCGTATCGTTATGAAAATGGTCATTGTTATTATAGGTAAAAAGCTGTTATAGAGAGGTAAAATATAACAAAAAAAATCAATTCCGAAAAAAACTTAGCTTTTATAGTGAAGTGTTGTTATAAAGAGGTCTTGACTGTAATAGAGGCCTTATTAAGTTCTTTGGCAACTCATTAAAGCCTTTAAGTAAAATCTTTCGCTTCAAGTTCATATTGATTTTATTATCACTGATTTAACTGATCTTATATCTGCAAAAAGGAAACTCCTTCTTAGTATTTTTATGAGCTACTATCTCAGATGACATAATAGCCATAACCTTGTATCTGTAGTTCTTTACTATCATTCCCACACATTCACATGGAAAACTACCCAGCCTATAAATATGGGCGTGAGCAAAATAGCAAAGACGTGATTTTCTTTAGATCTTAGGAGATTACACCAAGTTTCCTTGTCTATCTTTGCCTCTACTTTATTTCCGATTTCTTTGCATCAAAATGTTTCCAACTTGTGCATATTCTATATTTTGGAATGCCAAAATGAAGAATCACAACCAGCCATGACTATCAAAGACCAAAAAAACTTTCCCAACATAAACTGAAAGTCCTTATTTTTAACCTGGCAACCAACTTTCTCGAGATACTGCAGATGACAAAATATTCAGGGTGTAGGGGAGGAGGGAATAGAAACTTTACATGCTGAATCTTTTTTTCTGTTTGCTGTTTATTTCCTTGTTCTCTTTTTCCCTTCTTCTTTCATTCTCCACTCAGTTTTGTTTTTATTGGACTTCTATAGTTAATTGCTATAGCTACTACTACTTCCATTTTACCTCTCCGACTAGGTTTAAGAATTATTCCTTTTAGCATCTTTTTAAAAATAAATAATGGAATTTAAAAGATGGAAATCATACCACTTTACCGTGACAGACAAAATACAGTTGATCTGCCATGCTACCCTGTTCGAAAATCACTTCCCCTGGAAGGAAAAATTCTTCATGTACTCTGATTGTCTACAAAAGGAGAAGATAAGGTGAGGATGACTCTTCAGTACTATAAACTTTTCGTTATCACAACTACTTCTTATCAGTTCCGATTTCGGGAATATTAGCAAACAGTGCACCCTAATTGACATAAACATGAACCATAAGAATTGGACTAGTCATTAACCAAATAAGCACAAAACTGTTGGCTGTTGTAATATTTTGAGGAAGGAAACAGCAGACAAGTTTCAAATTTTGAATCACGAACTTGGGAGCTTTAAATAGATATCATATAAAGCTCTAAAGGACAGATAAAGCTTCCTTAAAGATGTATGATGAGTTTGTGAAAAAGAGCTGCATTTAATTTCAACTCAAGCTATTTACATGTCTGCTTCAAGCTAAAAGACATAACTATTCTACAACCACTGTGAAATGGACTTGATATAGGACGAATTTATTTTGTTTTACTCTTTCGTTGATAAAATAGGAAACAGTCAGATATAAGAAAATGCATTAGTAGTCGGGTGGAACAGTCGAGGTGCGTATAAGCTGGCACAAACACCAGAGTTTTGAAAAAAAGGATCAATGCATCAGTGGATTGAACAGCTCTTGGGATATAGGAGCATTTCCATTTGGACCAGGCAATATTGCTTCACATTACAAAAAGCTGCTTCATGAGAAATAAGCAGAAACTAATATAACGATTTTACTCCACATTTATTCCTCAAAGATGCAAGAATAAGTGAACCAGAGACTTTTGTAAAGAAATACAGAAAGAAAATATTTTGAACTCTTTTCCTTGTGGTTAAGTGAACTTACAATCTGTTTGATAAATTCATGTGAGCAACCTCTGAAAAGTGGGACTCCCCTGATGTAGGGCTCGTATAATTTTCGCGAAATCTGCAAGAAGAACCAGTTAATGTGGCAACAGCACTCTAAACAATCATACTTCTACTTTTTACTTTTACTTTCCCTGATCTTTCCTTTTCCTTTGGTTACAGGGGCCAATGAGCAAGATATTGTAAAGACTAAAAAGATAAAATTCTTCTTCCAATACCTTAGCTCGAATTGAAGCTGGAATATCCTGTAGAACAGAAGACTCATTATAACGGCTCTCATACTGTAATCTGACATGATCTTTGATCTCTTTGCTTATGCTCTTCCCCAGCCTGTTTCTGTTCATATATTTTATAAGATCTGCCATTTTATCCCTAAACCTTTCAGTTTTGGATCCTTTTACAATTAATGCTGCCATGTTACCAAGCAGGTAGGCACCGAGAATCATGTCAACAGAGACATAGATCATCACAAATATCATTTCCCTTACATTGACTGCATGAATTTCTCCATAACCTATAGCATAAGAGGAAAATAAAATGCATTACCCTCAGATCCTGATTTTGAGAGAAGTAATCTTTCCAAATTCATGCTGCTCTAAGAATTAACTAGAAACTGTTACCTATATACCAGAACGAGATAGTTTTCCTAAAATGCATGCCTTAGCTTTTGATGTAAAATGTCTAATGAAGAGAGACATGTTTTTCATTTCATTAACAATACCTTTCTACTTATAATTATTTAAGACTTTTTTATAATATTATTTTGTGTAGTCAGCACAGCCCAGAGGAGGGCTTGCATAATATCTTTCCAGTATATATCTCACAGGAATTATTTTTGTTGCAGAAGAGTAAATTGGCTTGCCTTTCTGGAGATTTTTCTAGCATTTTGGACATGGTAAGAAGGGACAATGTGATGTTAGGAAATTCTAGGATCCAATCCCTTCTACTTCAGAGTCTCTTAACTAATAGCACCTTTACCAGCCTTAGAGCTGTATATAACAGAAGAGCCAAGAGTTCAGCTCTATATGTTAGGCATGATACCAGGTTATAAGCTGAGTGGTAGAATATTCTAAGAGCTAAACTCCCTGTACTATCACTAATGAATTGCATTTTCAGTATATTTAATTGTGTAGGTTATGGAAGAGCTAATAACTCAGAGTTGTAGAAATCGCTGTACAATCATTTCCTGTTGCATCTTAATTTTTCAATATCTTCAACTGAATGAAAACTTGATTCTGAACAGAATTATCGAAGCATGGCGTCGTGTGATAAATGGCCTCTGTATCAAGTAACTAATACTCTCAGCCAATAGATATTAGTTAGACCTAACTAATCAACTGTAACTCCTAATAAACTGAGTCTCTAAATTTAACAGCATTACTCCTTTAGTAACTTTGCTAATACTTTCTTTAATCTTCCTTTTGAGTGCTAAACAATAAGCAAAGAAGTAATGAAAATTCAGAAGATACACACTTGTGATTGGGACGAATCTAAAAGATTTCTATAATACTGCCAAGTAAAAAAGGACGTAAAATATGAATGTTGTTTTACATATTTGTATAAAAATGAATAGATGGAACTGGACTGATAAAATCAACAACCTGATATAGTTTGAACTTTGACATGAAAAAAGAAAAATAGCTTACCAACAGTAGCCATTGTAACAACGGCAAAGTACAATGATGTGATATACCGGGTCCATAGATCAATTTCTCGGAAATGTGCATAATTATAGTCACCCATCTTCAAACTTCCTATCCATGTATAACCTTCTTCCCATGGAGGCAATGTAGTAGCCAGATAGTAAAAGATGCAGGCAGCTGTGTGAGTGCAGTATAGTTCGACAACAAATAACTTTATAATCCTTGTGAAAAGATAATTCAGACGGATGTCTTTCTCCAACTTCTCAAAGAGTTCTGTCACCCTTAGGGCTCGGCTCAGCCTAATCCATAAGATATACCTAACTGGCTCCTTTCTTCCACAAGCCTGTTCACAGGAAACGGCTTACTATTCATTTTATAGCCCATAAAAGCCAATTTAGTTGCTATTGACAGCATCGGAAACTGACTAGGTGGAATGCATGACTGTCCTTAATCTAGCATAACTAGAATTAACGTTCGAGCTTCAAAGTCATCAGATTCACCAAGATTTCAGTTGATAATCATTGTCCAAGGCTAAAACATCGACTTTTACAGACTTCGAGAAGATTATAACACTTCAACAAAGACGAAAGAGATGAGAACACAAAACTAACACAAGTCCATAAAGAAAGGGAGAATTCGTCACTTTTTTTTTTTTGATAGAGGTAATGTAGAAAGGGAAAAGTCTTCACACTTGGTAGATAGACAGTCCTCAAACTCCAAATTAACACTTTGAATGGTCCTGACAGGATTTTCTAGCCACCACAAATTAATTTCTCAATTTCCTAAACCGGAAATTTTAATTACAAAGTCAGTGAAAGGAAGAATAACTCTTTGAAAAACAGAAACTAGTTTGTAATCACTTCATTTGTCTCCGAAGAGAAGGATACAAGGCAATCAATTTACTCGAATACAAAAATGAGATAACAAAGAACAACTTGGTGTTTTTGGGTGCAGATCACAAATAAAGATAGCTATGGAAGTTATGAAGTCATAACACATTGTCATAATGTCTTTTTTTTTTTATAAAAGTGGTGTCCGGGCCAGCTTGCGCGCACTTCGACTAATTACACGAGATACCTACCACCTCCCAACAACAACAGACATTGTTATAACGCCGCGCATCTGCATTAAATAGCATAGACATAATATATCAATCAATCTATCAACTAAACCGCAATGCCAAATTAGTTGGAATCAGCTGCACGAATCCTGTGTCTCTATTCGGCTCCATTCAGATCCAATTCATCATTGTAACACAATGTCAACACAAATTTTCAACCTACAGCAACTCTTCTCCTTCATCGGGATGCGCTAGCAGCTAGGATAGCGGTTATATAAGGGGAAACTTTTACCAAAGGGAATACCATTACCTTGTATATAGCATCCCAGGGAAAGCAACCTAGCAAGTCCACCAGGAAACGAGATTTCAAGTACCTATGCAAATTACCCAAAATCGTCGATTCAAATCAAATATTCAAAATTAAAGAACTGCACTATTAGTACTAAAAGGGGGAAAGGGGACAAACCGAATGGCGATGAGTTTACGATCATAGATCATGCGGTAAGAATGGGAGTCTCGATAGGCAACGAAGAATTGAACGACGATGTCGATGAGGAAAGCAATTTGGCCGGCGATATCCAGAAGGAATAGATTTTCGGGGAGTCCTCTGAAGAAGCCAAACTCCAAGGGAGTGAAGAAGGAGGAGTACACAGCCCATATCAGAATGAATTGCGTCCACAGTAAGTACCACCTGCATTCCAAAATTCTGCTTTATTACGCTAAGCCGGAAGAAAGTGGCGTTGTAGTGACACTGTGGATGGTGAGGTTACTCGTTGTTTCCTTGGCGCCAATCATATACTGCTCTCTTCCAATTTATAGCCTCTTTGGCCGAGAGGTGTTTGGTCAAATTTTAGAGAGAAAAATAAGTGTTATTAGGGAGTAGCAGAAACTATTTTTCAGAAACTGAAAAACGTAGTTTCCTTCTAAAGCATTTTTGAAAAAAATCACTTTAAAAACTTTTTAAAAGTTAGGTCAAACACTAATTGCTATTTAAAAATGTTTTTAAAATTTATTTATCAAACATAAATTGTTTCTCGTTTGAAGTACTTTTTTAAAAAGCATTTTTTAAAATAAGCTTATTTTAAAAATTTGGCCAAACGGGCTATTAGTGATACTTGGATTAATTTTTGAACCCTTGAGTTACTCCACTTTAATTCTCCCTTATATACATCAAGAGATAATAGTAATAAATTTTTTATATGTAATAAAAAAATTATCCTCTAAACATGTAATTTTTTGATAAAGAAAATTCAATTGAAAATCTTGTAGGAACCTAGTTCCGCCTTTGTTAATAAGCAATGGTCCACAAACTTATGATGTAGGAAATAGGGGTCGAGCTGCAATATTAGATATTGACTCATATAAATTAATAGCTTTTGTTAGACTTTATATTTATATTAAAAAAATTATTAAATATAAATAAGTATTTAATTACAATTTCAATAATCAAAACAGAGTTTTTATAAGAAGTACCCCTTGATAAAGAAAAAGATAAGATAGGGTCTATGTATACTCCGCCTTTTTTGGATCCCATTTTTGAAATCACACAGGTATGATGTTGTATATAACCCTTGAGAAAGAAAAAGAATTTTTATATAAATGGCAAAAAAAAAAAAAAATGGCCAAAGCAACTTATAAATAGAAGGCAAAAGGATATTGGATAACTTTTTTCCCCTTAAATAGGACATATAAAGTGACTGACCAATTATCAGGGTGAATAAGAAATCCATAGCAATGATCTCTATGTGCCCTGTTTGTACTATTGCTCTCTCCATTTCTAACACTGGTGTCAAGACTAGAGTAATTCCGCAGCAGCTTTAACCTATTCTTCCAATTTGACCCTAATTTGTTTGTGTTGGAATTTGACCTTTCTTCATTAAGATCCTCAACCTTAAACTCTTCTTCTTCTGAATCTTCTCCTGCTCTTCTTTTTCCTCTATCCATCTTTCTACTATAAAAACCAACTAGTAATTTTTGTTTTAAATTGTTGTAATCATGGGACTCTATAAGAATTCTTGTCTTATAGAGTCAATTATTACTTAGTTGCTGTTGCAGGATACCGTTGGACAAGATGAGGTGGTTAGAGAATATATAGCATTGGACGAGGAATATAATCTCTCTTTATGTCAACTGCAGAATCAATGTATTTTAAAGAGATAAGCACATTTATGCTGCTACTTTATTCATTCATTGATGTCCATTATTGGGCTAATTAAAGTGTGAAGTTTTATTCTAGCAATCTTGATAGCTATAATGTGAAATCTGTCTGATATTAACTTAAATTCAAATGTTGTCAGTCATTAATTGCTGTGTTTTGTGTACGTCTTCACATTCATCTATTATAATTGTCACGTAGTTCAGTGAACTTTTCAGGCGTTGGGTGCACATACTGCTAATGTTCTAGATATTCCTTTTAGGTTTATTCAACTTTTTTGGATTCATTATGTCTTTAATTTTTTCATAATATGCAAATTTCACGATACTCAATCGTTATAACTTAAATAGTCATTGTAATAGAGTTTTAATTTTCACAAGTGAAACTAAAAGACATTGCCATTAAGTTTCACTAGTGAATTTAAAACTCCATTATGATGACTATCTTTTTAAGATATGACCGTAAAGTATTCAGTGAATTGAACGCTATTTCTACTATTCTTTTGGCCTCATTGTTATAACTCGCCTCCATCAGTGGCCTACTGTTCGAAACAGTATCAAAGGAGTCAAAGAACGTCGACAGAGGTCGATAGAAATTAGGATAATATTGAAAGGTTTTTTTTTTCAATTCGTAGTAATAGTTATTTATAAAAAATAAAATCATCCTAAATTTGTGAGAAAACACTTGCTTCGACTTTACGTCGCGTATAAAAACTCTAATGCGAATATCAAACATCAAATGAAAAAAAAAGTGTGAGAAAACAAAGGCTATACAATTATGCTAAAAGATGTCGATGATATTATGTTTTGAATGCTATAAAAGGAATCCAATGCTTTTATTTTTTGACTTTGGGACACCAAAATTAGAAGAATAAAATCAAAGCAATTTGTCCGTTCATCTTTCCTTCCATGTACAATGATAGATATCCTGAAGTTTGAACTCTATAAATCAAAGTCCAATAATGTGTATGTACACTCTACCGTTTAATTTTCAAGCATAAAGTTTAAATTTTGATAAGACTTATTGATTGCACGTTTGAGTAAATTAAATAACAATAGATCTTCTTTTGTTAAATAAAATAGTAGTATATTTACCTTCTCATCAATTCTAAATTTTACCCCTCTATATATCCGTAGTCTTTTTTTCATGTGCATGATGATTTAAGTTTCTAATTCAACTCACTTGTTTTGAATTAGCTACTTTTATGTCATATTTGATTGATCCATACATCAGAAAGCAAGTTCTTTTGTGTGTTATCTTCTTTAATTAAGAAATCTCCGACATGAGTGTTGTAACTTGTAAGGTTCAAAATTCAGCGGATATATAATGAGTTCTGGAGGTCGGTAAAGTCCTAACCGGTTAAAAAAATATTATTCCCGAGTTTTAGCGCCAAAAATATGATCTCGAAATATGGACTTGTTAAAATATATTCGTCTCTTTCTGGAGATCGATTTTTGCTGTTTTTTAGTATTGTGAGCCCCTCCAGCATATATTCTGTTAAAAATTCATTAATAATAGTATTTAATTAATATTTATAAATCTATTTTAAATAGACATGATCCACATAAGTCATAAAACCTCTCACAAAGAACGCATGCACAAGTATATACATTGCAGTGACGGTGATTTGTACTTAATATTAATAATTATATCAACAACTTGTAGCCCTCAGCAGCAAATTTAAAAAAAAAAAAAACACAAGGCAAGTTCCTCTAAAGTCCCCAAAAACCCCTGAAAAGTGATGAATGATGATGATACTAATGAGGTCTGGGGGATTAATTAGGAAGTGCATGCGCATGACAATGAGAATATAATATTTTCTTATTTGGCAAACACATATGGACTGGTAAAGAGTCTTTTTCCTTATTACTAGGTCCAACTTGTTTGCTACCTAATATATAATAAGTTTACATTCATGCATCAGCAAATTAAACACATCGATTAAGACACATATACATACACATCCAGTCACTTTAGCTGACTCATCTTTCCATCGTTTTCTGTTTTTACTCTAATATTTATGTTATCCACCTCCAGAACCTGTCTCGAAGGTCATCCCCACTTTAAAGATAAAGGAAACTAATGGTGGGATATCTGATCTTGGACGTAGTAACAGTGAAAACTCAAAATCTTACCTTGAAAGTAATAACAGTGAAAGTCCAGAATCTTACCTCGGACCCCCCAACCCTTTGACATTTAAGAATAATTGAGTTGGAATTTTTTGAATCAAAATGAATTGTTGTATTCAATTATTACAAGCAATTGCAGTGAAGTGACTGGGATGAGATTTTTGAAATGTAAACAGTAGGCAGAAATTGGAAGCTACCAAGAACATAACCACTGGCCATGTGTGGCCTATATGCAAGAATTACTCCTATTATACAAAGCGGCTACGCAAGTGGAAGAATATATTAGAGCAAAATAATGTTCATATATAGCAGCACGTGGGCCATGTGTTATTATCTACATTGTCTAATTATACGACTGCTAAATACTTTAGTACCAAAAAGAAAAAAGACGTCAATACCATGGTATTAGTACTATAGTACTATAATAATATAGTGCCAAAGCCAAAGGGGTCCTAAAATAGTGAAGAACCAGAAAAGCCTGGCTGCATGGCGGGCGCGCTATCAGTACACTTGTAAATTGCAATTTCTTATATAATTTAAACTCACTGAGGTCACTAGCAATCTTATAGTTAGGGGTGTTAAATAGACGGGTTGCATTGCCTTGGATTTTATTGGATCAAAATGAGTTGAGTTAATAAATGAATAGGTCATTAGTAATTTGGGTTGAAATGGGTTAGGCTAAAAAGCAGGTCATAACTCAAGTACTCAACTTATTCAATTTTTACTAAGTTTTAGTTTGTTTTTGTTCTTTTATAATTTTTACTCAAACTTAGTACGTAAAAATCATCATATACCAATCAAAGGCATGCACTACCTGTCTCCTTTTAATGGCCATATAATTAACTGCCTTGATGAGGAGGTTGTCCGTTAGAAGTATTTGAGTGACATAAAGTCTGCTGGTGGTCCAATGGGATATGTCTTTTCCTTCATGAAGCTATAGCTCCAACTTGCTCAGAGATAAGTTGATTGTATATCTGTCTCCTCCCATAGACTTTCTCATGGCATCATTGCTACAAGTTGCTTGGCTATAGCTACTAATTGGTTTTGTCATTAAGACATTATTTTGATTATGATTGAAGTTGTGAACCTGTCGAGTCCTCTAGCTCATCAAAGTTGAAGACATTTTTGAGACACAATGGTCAAATTGTGGCATTTCCCAAATTCCCAATTCATGAGATGAGGTAATTCAGCTTATCAACTATTGCTCTTCCTTGAGCCCATCATCATATCTGAAGGATGATATGTAATCGGATATTAATAATTCGGAATTAGACATACCTTCTATTAGGATTCGATGTGTGATAAAGGAATAGACTTGTCCCTGGCATGCCCAGAACTAGACATCCGGAGTGTAGATAATATGGGACATGCGGAATTAGACATACCTTCTATTAGGATCGATGTGTGATAAAGAAATAGACTTGTCCCTGGCATGCCCAGAACTAGACATCCGGAGTGTAGATAATATGGGACAGGCGTGCTATATCAGAAACAATGAATTGGGATGTATCTGGCTCTGAGCCATGACAAAGAAATGGATTTTGGGTGATTTAACTCAACCTCATCAGCTAGTTCATGAGGGGAGGATTGTCCAAGACCATATAAGGAGACCAAATTTTCATCCCACAAACGATGTGAGACAATGTGTGTTAT
>QJPP01006282.1:0-29236 GCA_003996215.1 Jaltomata sinuosa
GATACTCCATTCACCCTGGCACAGCAAAGATGTATAGAGACTTGAGGCAGCTTTACTGGTGGAGTGGCATGAAGCGGGATATAGCAGAGTTCGTATCTCGGTGCTTGAACTGTCAGCAGGTTAAGTTCGAGCACATGAGACCTGGTGGTTTGATGCAGCGACTTCCCATTTCTGAGTGGAAGTGGGAAGGGATTACTATGGACTTCGTTGTTGGTTTGCCCCGTACTTCTCGTGGGTTTGATTCCATATGGGTGATTGTTGATAGGCTGACCAAGTCAGCACATTTCTTGCCGGTTCAGACTTCCTATGGTGCAGAGAGGTTAGCTCAGATCTACCTTCGTGAGATTGTTCGGTTGCACGGGGTCTCAGCTTCTATCATTTCAGACCGCGGCACCCAGTTTACATCTCAGTTTTGGAGGGCTATTCAGCGAGATTTGGGTACAGAGGTTCATCTTAGCACAGCTTTCCACCCTCAGACAGATGGCCAGTCCGAGAGGACCATTCAGATTTTGGAGGACATGCTTCGAGCCTGTGTTTTTGACTTTGGAGGTTCTTGGGATCAGTTTGTTCCTTTGGCAGAGTTTGCTTATAATAATAGCTTCCATTCGAGTATCGGCATGGCACCTTTTGAGGCTTTGTATGGTAGGCGTTGCAGATCACCGGTAGGTTGGTTTGATGGTTTTAGTGCTGGGCCACAGAGCACAGATTTGCTTCGAGATTCCTTAGACCGAGTCCGAGTGATTCAGGACAAACTTCGGGCAGCTCAGAGCAGGCAGAAGAGTTATGCTGATCGTCGGCTTCGTGCCTTGGAGTTTAGCGTCAGTGACTTGGTGTTTCTCCGTGTATCGCCCATGAAGGGCGTGATGAGATTTGGTAGGCTGGGCAAGCTTAGCCCGAGGTACATTGGGCCGTTTGAGATTCTTTAGAGGGTTGGTGGCGTTGCCTATCAGTTAGCCTTACCTCCAATATTTTCAGCTATACATCCTGTATTTCATGTTTCGATGCTGCGTCGGTATGTACCAGATGAGTCTCATGTATTGCAGTGGGATTCAGTTCAGTTGGATGAAGGTTTAGCCTTTGTTGAGGAGCCGGCAGCTATTTTGGCCAGAGATGTCAGGAGATTGAGGTCTCGAGAGATCCCGGTTGTTAAGGTTCAGTGGAGGCACCGTCCAGTCGAGGAGGCTACCTGGGAGACCGAGAGAGATATGCGGGATCAGTATCCGCAGCTATTTTAGCCTTCAGGTACCCCCTTGACCTTGACTTTCGAGGACGAAAGCCCTTTTTAGTAGTGGAAGATGTAATGACCCTTCAGGTCATTTCCACGTTTAAGTTTTGAAGTCAAGCAAATCGACAAAAGATCGTAAGACCTTTAACAAATTTTCTGAACTTTGGGTCAAATGTATCAGGGCTTTTCTCTCAATATATAAAGAGTTAGAAGTCCCCCAAAATACCAAATCGAAGGTCTACGAGTCTAGTTTTCAACGCACAAAACCTCACATCCAACTGATCTCGGAGTAAAGAGTTATGACTATTTTACCGCGGACTGTCTGGCAGAAAACGGGTTGCGAACCGGGTCGGATTAAACGCGATTTAAGCCTCGACTTCACGTTTTAAAATGCCATTTAAGTTCTGAAACAGTGATAAAATATAAGGGAGGATCCCGAGAGAATTCTTGAATATCGAAATCGTGCGTAGGCGAATTACGAGCCTAAACTTAAGAACTTTATTAGCATCGTGCGTGTATTTGAAAATACGTTATTTAAAAGTTGAAATTGGTAAAAATTATATTGTTATTTCCTTTCCAAAATATTTTAAAGGTTTATGAAAAATATATTTGATACGATGTAAGTGTATACGTATTTATTTTATAAGGTTTTTATACTCCGTAATATTCTAACGGAGATAGTAAATTTAGTTATGTTAAAATTTATTATTATAATATAGTAGGTTTATTAGAAATAATTTTCTATGAATTACGGTATATTTAAAATATTATATTTATTTTACCACGAATTTACGAAATACTCGAATATATATATAACGAGATATATATTATTATGTTGGCACCACCACTTCCACGTGGAAGTGGTGGAGAGGAGCACAACATGCATTGCACTAACTATGACACCTAAGATAGCCACTAATCCTATCAAGAGGCTGCCAACCCACTTTAAGCAATTAGCAATTGTTTGCTAAATCTGCCAACTCACTTTAAGCAATTAGCAATTGTTTGCTAAATTGCTGCCAACGATTGATGATACTTCCTTGAAATATAATTGTGGTGCAAAAATTACCACAGTACATCATTCACTTGTCACGTTAAAAGTTGATTCCAATAAGCAAGATCTTGATAATTTATTGGATCACCGGGAAGAAAATCAATTATCTACGTTAAGTTATTCCGTCCCAAATCCGAATCCGATTCCGATTTAGTTTTGGATTTTCTCGGAGTGGTTCGAGCTTGGACATCGTTGTTCCAGCAGCTTGTCATCGGACGACAGGTAGGTTACGGTTTATTTTCCCTAGACTCCGCATATATAAAATAAAATTGTATTAATGGGCATCCTTGGGTTGGTTTATTAGGTTGGTACCACAGACCTTGACCGCTTTATTCATGTCCGCCTATTTTTATTCCTCCGTTGCTTGTAGTATTTGCGGATATATTTTATTTACCCTTGTGGTCCTGCGAGGCCTTGTTGACTCTGGAACATAGAAGATGGGATTTTGGGAATGTCCGCGAGTCCCGGGCATAGAATTATCCTTCTAGGCTGGTTATGCTTGCTGAGTAGCTGTGGGCCTGTGCAGGGTCGATAGGTTGATTGTGAGCTGCGGGGCAGCTATTGTGTGTGATCATACCATTTCCATGCATATAAAGAGGTTTTATCCGTGTTTTACTGTGGTTTTGGCTTCGGGCCTACTGGCACTGTTTTCTAAACCTTGCATGGCCCGGGGGGCCCGTTTTTGATGGAAATGATTTGGAAATGGTTGATTTCACTTGTGGAGATTTTTGGGCAAGAAAGTAAAATTATGTTTAAAATCATCAGTTTTATGATTATCGCTAGACTCGGCAGGGCCGGGGTGCTAGTTGAGTTTTCTTGTTACTTGAGATGATTTTTAGCCTCGGTCGGACCGAGCACCTGAGATGACTTTTTACTGTTTAGACCCGGCTACGCCCGGGCACCCTTGGAGGGGTTTTTGAGATATTTTCCTACTATTTTTAGTCCTGGACAGGGTCTGGGCATGCATATTCGAGACTGGGTCTCTATCTTGATATCGAGACTGGGTCTCTATCTTGATACATGTTCTGATACTGAGATTTAGTATGGGGTCTGGGACCTCCATGGACCTTGCTATCCGGGCCAGGGGCTACGGGCTGCGTGTGCCGGAAGAGGGGTATACGGGGGAGTAGAGGTATACGGGCAGAGTCCTTCCATGGAACCTACCTGCTGGGCCGGATCGGCGCAGGAGGAGGTACATACAGAGATACTATGGCACTTGAGATCTTCATGCATCATATCATTCATGGCTCGAGGTTCCACCCTTGTTTGCTGTTTGCTGATTGTACGCTCCGGTAGTATGGGATGCCGGAGGGTTTGTTTTCACTTGTTTGTGTTCCTCGGTTGTATGGGCGGCCGAGGGACTGTAGGTAGACTTTTGCTTTTTACTTATAGAAATGTTCTCTATTATGGATAAGTATGAGATTGGTGTGATTAGTTGAGTTTGATTCATATCTCTGAGCATGCCTATTGTCACTCTTTCTCTCTTCTTATTACACTTGAGGTTACCGGTATACCGTCCATTTCGTAAACTTATTTTATATACACTGTTATTGCAAGGACCCCAGGTGCGTTATTTCTTACTTTCACCTGTGCCTTTGGTGTGTATACTCTGCTTACTAGCCTCATATGTGGTTCTGTTGGTTTCCCTCTGGGCTAGTTCCTGTGTACCTTTCGTTGATTTCTGTGACTGATTGCTTCTATTCTGTCTATTACTACGCTTTTATCTTATATGTGCCCAGTCGGCCTATGATACCTACTGGGTACCTTATGCTTCGCATTTGGTGCTCACCCCTACCCCCTGCATCTTTGGGTGCAGATCCTGGCGTGGGCCATCGCCGATAGATCGTTGTGATTCGTGCTTGGAGATCTGTTGGAGACTACATCAGGCTGAGGGTGAGCTCTTGGCGATCGGAGCTTAGCTTTAGTTTATCTTTTGCTTCATGTACTCTATTACCATTCAGAGACATCTGTATATATTCTTTTGGTTTGTTTGCACTCCATGTATGTAGTTGCGCTCTGTACTATGATACCAGGTCTTGGGGTTTGGTTTAGTTTCCGCATATGTATATATTTATATACCTATTATCTATTTTATTCATCTTGTTCTCTTATATGTTGGATAGTAGCCCATTACTAACTGTTCTGGACTACAGGGATTGGTTCACCTACCGGAGGTTGTAGGTGCCATCATGACCGAGAAATCGGGTCATGACACCTAGGAATGGTAGAATCCAGGAAAGAAGGGGGATTCTAGGCATGAAAGTTCTTGGGTAATGTTAAAAGTAAGGTTTTATGATCGTATGTTGTTAAATTCTCTATTTTTATTCGTGAAAATAATAGAACTGGGGAAATTAATGGTGGGAAACCCGGGAAAGAGGGTAGAATATTCATGGTTGATCTGGGGTTTGAGATTTGGTGTAATCCGGGTAATACGCAGGCCTTGTTTGTTAAATCAAGTACTTGTATGTTGTTTTAGACCAAGAACGGGAAAGGAATCCGGAACACGGGAAAGCTCGAGTTGAGTAGAGCTTGGATCATTTCGAGGTAGTGATGGCTTACGATAAATGTTGTATATTTTGTACTCTTATCTAAGTGTTTGTATGAATTGCATGACTTAGAAGAATTGTGTAGAATGTCTAAGGGTCCTGTTTTACAGTCCGTGAATTGAACGGTGTGTTGCTTGTTGGTTTACAAGTTGTTTGTTCATTATTTTGACTGCGGATTATTGACATTCGGTTGGCTCGGGTACCACACCTGGTACGGGTATACTAACGGTTGGCTCGGGTACCACGCCTAGTACGGGTGTATTTATTGCATCATTGCATTGGTATTGTTGCATTGCATTGATATTGTTGCATTGCTTTGGCTATTATTGGTTCTGTGAGTGGACCGGGTTGTCTTTATTGAATTGTGATATTCATTGGTGGTCCTTGAGAGACCGGAAATCCCATTATATCTGTGTAGTTGGTCTTGGATTAGGCTAGGTTGTCTGTTTAACACTTAGGTGTTGTTTAGAAGGGATCCCAGGGTGGGTCCGGGATAGGCAATAAAGATGATTTATTGAATTCTGTGATTGTGGCTTAGAGTTATAAGAAGGGGATTTCATGTGAAACGAGCTAGGTAGAGACTTGTAGTCCAGGGGAGCCTATTGACTTGTTGCATGTTTTCCGTACTTGTACTTGATTTGTTGTACTGAATTATACACTATTTATTTGGAACTGGTTGATGATCCTACCAGTACACAATGGTGGTGTACTGATACTGCACTGGCTTTTCTTTCTTGTGAGTACAGGATATCCTCCATAGGGCACACATATGCAATGACGGAATATGTTTCATTAATGATTTTGTAATTATCAAAGATATAAATGAAGAAATAATATTAGGTATACCTTGTATAACTCAAATAAAACCGTATACCGCCACGTTAGATGGCATCCACACCGCTGCAATAGGAAAGGAAACTGTTTTCCCTTATCTAAATAGTATGTCAAAAGAGGAAAGTGACTTTGTAAAAGATAAAACTATCTTTAGAATAAATCTACTTGCACAACAAATAAACTATTTAAAGGATGAAATAAAAATTAAGAGAATTGAATCATCTTTAAAAACCCTGGAAGTAGAAGCCAAAATTAAGAGTCTCCAAGATGTCATCGAACAAGAAGTCTGTTCGAACTTTCCTAATGCCTTTTGGGAAAGGAAAAGACATATTGTTGAATTACCATATATCGAGGGATTCGACGAAAGAGTCATCTCCACTAAGGCGAGACCTATACAAATGAACAATGAATTAATGGAATATTGCAAAAAGGAAATCAATGATTTAATTGATAAAAAAATTATTAGACCTTCTAAGTCACCCTGGAGTTGCTCAACATTTTATTTCAACAATAGCGCAGAAAAGGAAAGAGGATCCCCAAGACTGGTCATAAATTATAAGCCCCTTAAAAAGGTTCTAAAATGTATTAGATACCTGATACCCAATAAAAGAGATCTTCTTAAAAGAACCTATAAAGCTAATATTTATAGTAAGTTTGATATGAAATCAGGATTTTGGCAGATACAAATCGCCGAAAAGGATTAAAGAATGCACCATCTGAATTTCAAAATATTATGAATAATATATTTAATCAATATAGTAATATTTCTATAGTTTATATAGATGATGTTTTAATATATTCAGAGGATATTGATCAACACTTTAAACATATTCAAACCTTTTTGAAAATTGTTAAACAAAATGGGTTAGTAGTAAGTGCTAAAAAGACTAAGTTATATTAAACCGCTATTAGATTTCTGGGTCATGACTTATATCAAGGAACCTATAAACCCATTTGTAGAGCCATAGAGTTCTCATCCAAATTTCCAGATGAATTAATTGATAAAACGCAGCTCCAAAGATTTTTAGAGAGTCTCAACTCTGTTGTGAATTTTATTCCAAATATTAGGCAGATTTGTAAGCCTCTTTATCAGCGTCTTAAGAAGGATCCAGTCCCATGGGGATTAGAGCAGACTAAGACAGTCCAAAAAATTATAGTACTATTAAAAAGGAAATTTTGGCTATAGTACTATGTATTACCAAATTTCAAGATGACTTAATAAACAAAGAATTCTTTTTAAGAGTAGACTGCAAAGCAGCCAAATATGTTTTACAAAAGGATGTTAAAAATTTAGTTTCTAAACAAATATTTGCTAGATGGCAAGCTTTATTATCTAGCTTTGATTTTCAAATAGAGTTTATAACAGGGGAAAATAATTCTCTCCCCGATTTTGTAACAAGAGAATTTTTACAGGGAAATAATGAGACCCGAAACCCCAGGAATAAGACCTCAGAGGCCCCCATTCCCAGCCTTCAAACCTGAAGAAAAAATGAAAAGACCTTTAATGAAAACAGATAAACCAAAACTCGAGAATAGATATTCAGTTCTGGCAGAATTTCCACATCTGCCAAAAGCTACCATTCCTTCACCATTAAAGAACCCATAACCAGTTTGACCAAATTACAACCTCTTAAAACAGTTTTCACTAAAGATTCCTCCTCAACAGGTAATAAAGGCATCACTGTCCAAACCAAGGATAGTTACAAAATGAAGCCACCGGAGATGTACGATCAGGTAGTCCTCCCAACTACCCCAGAATGGAACGTGGAGATTACTCCAAATAAAGAGCAATTTGAAATAATAGATTTACAGGTAGTGCCGATCATGGCGCTCGATAAAAGATACGAGGGTTTTAGAGTACCGGGCCTATTAAAACCTTGCTATACAAATCAAAATTATGTGGAGATAGAGGATCCCCTCAAAACCCAAAGGTATTATGAGTTCATTTTAACAGATACTGATTCAGTGAAGATCGAGCACAAATTAAAGGATATTAATAATCCAGACAGTATTGAATACTAAAAATTCACAATTAAAAGGATTCTAAACACCTTTGAATGGTTCAAGGATCATCTACATACCCCCATTCCCCTATCAGAAGTTCATCGACCCCAGACATATAATTGGTATGATTATAAGGTGGCCTGCTACAATTTCATGTATGTTAGGCCCAATACTCACTCCTGGTTTGTGAAATATTCAGAGGAGATGAAAAGTGCAGTAATCCCTAGATGGTTCTACGAATGGTGGAGCCAATTTATAGTAAATAAACAGGTATTGTCAACACATTTTCAGAAGCAGTTTGAGAAATTCCAGGTAGAGCAAACCTTCATCTACTTTCTTAGTTTTATAACTTAAGTTGGTTAGCCATTTAATCACGGTCTAGACGTTGGCAAGCCTATATTCTCCATTAGATTAGCACTAGATTTGTCATGTATTAGAGACGGACCCGAATGGTGTTCCCATCGCCAAACCTAAAGGAATAAGATAAAAGAAAGTTAGAGAAGACAACCATAAAATACTACACAAAGAATTAATTATTAAGGAGTAACATCTGAAGTAGATATTGGTTCCATGATAGTACTACAAAACCCCTCTTTTACCCTATATTTATTCAAATTTTAATGGATGCTCCAATAAATCGAAACATAATAAATAGTGTTAATGTTTCGGCTACCGCTACTAAGATAGCAAAAATAGAAAGTGATCTATAAAATTGGAATATTCCAAAAGAACGTTTCAAAAGGGTTTATAAACTGGACACTTTGATCTTATAAAAAATTATAATATTAAAACTTTTGAATCTACGGTCGCCATTAATAAAAATATTGAAACTATTACATTATTAGCGGCTGAAGATATTAACAGATATAGGAAAAATTACAAGTTTCTTCATATAGAACTTGCTCAAGTAGCAGTTAAACCATTATATCGTTTAGGTCTAGATGTACCTATATGTCTTCTCGTATGAGTATATTATAGACTAATGAAAACTACCTTAGCCCCTAAGTCTAATATTTATAGTAAGTTTGATATGAAATCAGGATTTTGGCAAATATAAATCACCGAAAAGGATAAATAGAAAACAGCCTTTAATGTACCTTTTGGACAATACGAATGGAATGTAATACCATTCAGATTAAAGAATGCACCATCTGAATTTCAAAATATTATGAACAATATATTTAATCAATATAGTAATATTTCTATAGTTTATATAGATGATGTTTTAATATATTCAGGGGATATTGATCAACACTTTAAACATATTCAAACCTTTTTAAAAATTGTTAAACAAAATGGGTTAGTAGTAAGTGCTAAAAAGATTAAGTTATTTCAAACCGCTATTAGATTTTTGGGTCATGACTTATATAAAGGAACCTATAAACCCATTTGTAGAGCCATAGAGTTCTCATCCAAATTTCCAGATGAATTAATTAATAAAACGCAACTCCAAAGATTTTTAGGGAGTCTCAACTATGTTGCGGATTTTATTCCAAATATTAGGCAGATTTGTAAACCTCTTTATCAGCGTCTTAAGAAAGATCCGGTCCCATGGGGATTAGAGTAGACTAAGACAGTCCAAAAAATTAAATCAATAGTTCAGAAACTTTCGTGTCTAGGAATACCACATCAAGAGGCATTTATGATAGTAGAAACTGATGCCTCAGACGTAGGATACGGAGGCATCCTTAAACAAAGAGTTTCTCTAGAAACCCCTGAACAATTAAAAAGATTCACTTCAGGTTTATGGAATAATGCCCAGAAAAATTATAGTACCATTAAAAAGGAAATTTTGGCTATAGTACTATGTATTACCAAATTTCAAGATGATTTAATAAACAAAGAATTTTTGTTAAGGGTAGACTGCAAAGCAGCCAAAGATGTTTTACAAAATGATTTTAAAAATTTAGTTTCTAAACAAATATTTGCTAGATGGCAAGCTTTATTATCCAGCTTTGATTTTCAAATAGAGTTTACAACAGGGAAAAATAATTCTCTCCCCGATTTTTTAACAAGAATTTTTACAGGAAAATAATGAAACCCAGAACCCCAAGAATAAGACCTCAGAGGCCCCCATTCCCAGCCTTCAAACCTGAAGAAAAAATGAAAAGACCTTTTAAGGAAACAGATAAACCAAAACTCGAGAATAGATATTCAGTTCTGGCAGAATTTCCACATCTGCCAAAAGCTACCATTCCTTCACCATTAAAAGAAGGAAAAACTACATAAATAATCAAACATCCTTACCCTAATTACTAAATATCCCAATACTTTAAAATAATTACATTTATCCCATTAAATTGAGTTTAAATGGTTAAAAATTTGTATCCACCACAATCCCTAAAAAAGGGCCTAAATTCACTCAACTTTCCTCCCACTGGCAACGGTTGTTCTCTTACTCAGATTTTGTATCCAACTCAATCCCTAAAATCACTCAACTTTTCCTCCCACTGGCAACGGTTGTTCTCAACTTTTCCTCCCACTGGCAACTGCGGTTCTCTTACTCAAAAAATTTTCCCCAAATCACGCCTTCAAGCAAGGACTCCATCTTTCACACGATCTTCCTTCAATTTTCAAAAAATTTTGGCGCTGCCGGATCATAATCTTCGATTGTTGAGGTTGGTAAAATTCGTTTTTCAACTTTTGCTATAGTTTAGTTCTAAGTAATCATAATCTATAAGAGCAATTACTTGATAACGAATCAACGATTGCCTTCATGGATAACGAATCAGATAACTTGATAATACCAAGTAACCTACAATGGCCTTCATTTGATTTAGGTATATCTCAAATGGAGAACAATGAAGTGCCTTCTCCGACCTTTGTTCCGGCTGTTAGAGACTTTGAAGAAGAAGACTTTGCAGAAAATAGATCCAAATTTAGAAACGATCAAGTCAAAATGAATGAATTGCACAAAAAATTGGAATCAAGAACAAGGGACTCAAACCCAGATGACAAAATCCCCAAAGTTAAAGTTGCACATTGCAAAGTTCAGGTAAGGAGTCATAGTTTTCAACGTTTTTTTTCATGTATCCCAGGTAACATATATCCAACAATACATGTATCCAACGCCAATTGTTATTAGTCTATTCGAGAATAATGTTTCTTGTCGTTGGGGTCTTGTTAACATGTATCCAATTATGTGAGTTAACCTGGGGCATTTGGTTATCTGGGTTTGTGATTTGTTGATTAGGTGTATCCTCAACTTGTTACCATGTATCCAATGTTGTTTTCCTTGTATCCAAGTATACATATATAATCAATTTTGTAAATGTGTAATTTTTGTAAATTTAAAGTTTCAAATCAAAACAAAGCAATACGTATCCAGGGACAACATTGTAAGCAAATCTTGTGTTACATGTATCCAGGATTAATTCATGTTAACATGTATCCCAGTACTACTGCAACCTGCTTTTTGAGATGTTGGTAACATGTATCCTTAACACTGTTTCAATGTATCCAAGCTTACAAACTTGTATCCAATATTAACATGTATCCAAGTATACAAATATGTATTTGCTGTTTAGATGTGTATCCTTACATATTTGAAAGTATCCTTAACACTGTTATAATGTATCAAAACTTATAATATTGGATACAGTGTTAACATGTATCCAGGTATACCTATTGTTGTTTGCTGTTTAGATGTGTATCCTTAGATATTTGAGATATAGTATTACCTGTATCCTTAGATAATGGACTTACTTTTGGTTTGATGTGTATCCAGGTAATTTTGGATTCTATAATTATCCAAGGTTGCATGTTGCTATACATTTCTTCTAATGTTAACTCCTATTTTAATGTGTCTGCCAAACATTTTGATATATGCAGGAATACAAATATTTCGTCAAAAACCCTCCTCAGCACCCATTACATATGAGTAGTGCAGGGAATGAAGATATCGTGGATCACTTGACTAAAAAACTCACCGATCGACAGAAAGCACTTTTTGGACAGACACAGTTTGGTATATATCTTAATATACCAAAGTGTACATTTCAAGCACAATTCGCAAGGTGCTTTATGACTCGGGAAGTTGAACAGGACAACCCAAACGAGTTCTGGATACTTGTAAACGAAACCATTCTGAAGTTTACATTGCTTGAGTTTGCGTTGATTATAGGACTCAAATGCACCGGCAGTGAAGGTGATTTTGACTACACCAATGCTCCGACCAACAGGCTTAAGTCTACTTACTTCCCAGAAATGGAAGTTGTCAAGAAAAGAGATCTGATAAAGTGCTTCCATGAAAAAAGATGTGGCGACAATGATGAAGATGCAGTCAAAATTGCAATTCTATACTTCATCCACACATTTATATTTTCCCAACGAGATTCGGTGGAAATTGAGGACAGAGACTTTCATTTGGTGGATGATGGCAGATACACCCAATTTCCATGGGGCAAGCTAGCTTTTCAATCATTGATCAAATCAATCCGGCAATCCATTAATCCTACACAGAAATTGTATCGATTAACTGGAATGCCATATGCACTCCAAATCTGGTTTTATGAATGTTGTTCGGAGGTTGACAAGGACTTAGCCGTTCATGAAAGTGACGTTATTCCAAGAATCTTGAATTGGCGTATGGTTAAGGAGGAAGTCAGCTTTAATTGTCTCATGAAAGGAATGTTTAAGAACAAAGGCAATAAGGTAAGACCCAAATACTTATAACTGTTTTCTGTTTAAATGTGTATCCTTATATATTTGATATCTACTGTTATCTGTATAAAGTATAATGTAGTTACTTGATTATTTATTGTGTATCCAAGTATTATTGGATTCTATCATTATCCAAAGTTACTGACTTAAAATGTAATTAGACGGTAAACTAGTGTGGAGATGTTGTTTACACTTTCTTGTCTTCATCGTAGCTAGTTCACCAGAATATTACACCTACTGCCAATGAGGTTGCTGAACTTGATTTGCCTCACTACATTGATCCTAGATGTGAAGACCATCCAACAACAACTTCATTTCCTGACGGATATGATGATTTTAGTTCACCTCCTCCGCTCAACATACTAAAGAGGTCTAATCAATCTACTGTTGTTCAGTCATCGAATCCCCAACCAAAGAAGCTAAAGCTTGATTCTGCCCTAAAAAATTTGAGAAACAGAAGCACTCGCAGTCGCAAATCAGCAACACCACTGACAAGGTCAATACAATCGGTAAAAACTGCATTTGAGCCTCAAACTGATAGAGAGAAAGACGCAATTGATAATTCAAGCCATCGCGTCGAACCAAAACAACCACTGAATGTGGATGTTCACGGTTGTGCAGCAAGACAACAAGCTGAAAATAGGTCAACCCAACAGGACGAGGTCATGGATCTAACTTCATTCAAGATACATGTAAGTTTATTTAAATTTTAATTTGGGTACGATTTAAATAGTTAGTACCAAGACTGTGTTTTACATTAATTTTTGACATTCATAGGTTGACAAGAGATTTCAAGATCTTCATGATTATATGGAATCACAATTCAAAGAAATAAAGAAGTTGATTTCGACTAAGTCATCCGCTGATTCCAAGGTAAAAGAAAGATCGCTTTCAAAATGTAATATATATGTATGTAAAACCTTACATTAGCAAAAAATTTATGATCTTTGGCAGAATCAAGACAATCAGGACAGTGAAAATAGGAATGGAGGTGGAAACAATCCACATGATTCATAACAAAGGCAACATACAGATATTCCACACGGTGAAAATGATGATTTCATTCCAGATAAAGATTATGAGGTAATTATGTTTGTATTTTTATTGCATATAAAAAAGGAGACGTTCCTTTTATTTTGTTCGTGCAAAATCTGGAATATTTTCATCTTTCTTACTCTTTTGGACATTAATTCAACATTAAACATTAACAGCCTCATGAAGTAGCTCCCGAGCCTGTTAGAAATGTATCTGAGGCAGCAGCGCATGAACCATCAGATAGGAATCCAACTACTGCACAACAGGATACACATTCCCGTGAATATAGTGGGCCACTAAAAGTTGCCCCTTTGAAAGCAGTTCAAGTTGGTATGGACACAGAGACACAATTTTTTATCAGTGATAGTTCCCTCTCAAGTCAGATCCCGTTGGCAAAAATAACTCTTACTTCGGAGACCAAAACTCCTGCTCGCAGGACTAAAAAGTCATCAAGATATGAAATGTCACCGTATATCACAGAGTTTGGTTCAAGTTCTAAAGGGAAGGATGTTCAAATGCACACTACGCAATTGAAATATCCATTTCAGGAAGACAAGATATCTGGACCTCATCAGATTGACCTGTTCCAGGCATACACCATATGGCTTGAGGATGGACTTATGATGCATCACGAAAAAAAGTAATCTTGTTGCTACTTTTATTTAGTTCCAATTTAGTGTTGCTAGACAACATCTTTAACTAATCAGGTGATGCACTTGCAGGAAGGATGATGCTAAGCATTACAAGGTTAAATTTAGAACTTTGCCTATTCATATGGACTTTGTTCTAAAATTTGTCTCTGAGAAGAATTGATTTTACCGCATGTCAATGCCAGGTCGTTGCTGGAATGATGAGGTACATTTTTAATCATTGGATCTATATACAGAGGGGCACTATACATGTATCTGGATGTCAAAGTTTTTATTTTTCCTTAACTTTTTTTCGTTTACTATAATATGCTTGTCACAAAATTTCAGCATATGGATGTCATATTTTATTACCTGCGCAAGAAGGCCAAGCTTCAGTCAACCATCAGTTACAGATACACTACTGGAATGTGCTTATTTAAGCCGATGATTGATGACATATACCATAAGTATCAATCAGAGGACTTGAATATAAGTGCTGCTACGCAAGATGATTCAATGTGCTTTTACATCAAGGGTTTGAGGATTAAAGCTGGTTTGCCATGGCATTCTGTTGATGAAGTTTACATTCCAATGAATTGCAGGGGGAAGATACATTGGGTTCTTGCGGTTGTAGCGTTAAGGGACAAATGCATACGGGTATATGACTCGTACATGGCAGCCGGGCACAAAGCTATTGTGCTGGAAGAAATTAAAAAGTTTGCCACCCTGTTGCCTCATTGGTTGTCGCTCAATAATTTTTATGACAATACTAATCGCACAGACTGGTTAAAACTGGAAGCATACAATGGAAAAACAGACCAGGACTCATTTGACATTTATTGGGTCAGTCACATAGTTCAGCAAAAAGGCGGTAGTATGTACGTATCTTCCAGCTTTTATTTAATATGTTGTCACAATTAACGATTAAAATAGTCATTTTCTCACACAATTAAAATATGTTTAGGGATTGTGGAGTGTACGTAGCATCATTTGCAGAGTTTTTGAGTGATGGAGAACAGATTCCTTCCTCCAACTTTGATGTAGAACTTCAGCGTGTCAGATATGGTGCACTTTTATGGAATTACGGCGGCCCTAAAGCGAGTTCTGGTTTGATCAGTGACAATGACGATCCACCAAAGCCACCCCGTCGGCCCATCAATCCAGATGACCATGACATATTCAATGTTGATTAGCTTTTCAAGAGTTTTGGTGCACTTTTAAGTTTCAAGTACTAAGATTAGCTCATCTATTTTCGTATTTAGGTTTAATGTAATAGAGATACAGTTTACTATCTATTACAAATGTCTACTTATGAATACTTTAGTTTTTTGTCGGATATGGTGAATGTTAAGTATGTTAATACATCATGTATTTTGTACTTACTTTTTTCATGGTTATCATACATGTATCCAAGCATTGGTCATGTATCCACACATTGGACATTTATCCAATAATAGTTACACTTTGGATCCATCAATATTTTTGTACAGTGTATCCAAGCTTTAATTCATGTACGAAAGCTTAATTTCATGTTCTTTCCGTCTATACAATAGTACAAAATTAGTTGTTGATTTAATGTGTATCCAAGATTATATTCATGTACAAAAGCTTAATTTCATGTATCCAACAATATTGTACAATGTATCCAAGCATTGGTCATGTATCCACGCATTGGACATTTATCCAATAATATTTACACTTTGGATCCATCAATATTTTTGTACAGTGTATCCAAGCTTTAATTCATGTACGAAAGCTATATTTCATGTTCTTTCCGTCTATACAATAGTACAAAATTAGTTGTTGATTTAATGTGTATCCAAGCTTTAATTCATGTACGAAAGCTTAATTTCATGTTCTTTCCATGTATCTAATAGTACAATATTAGTTGCTGATTTAATGTGTATCCAAGTATTTTTGGTGTCTACATGTATCCAATGAGATATAAACATTGGACATGTATCCAACAATATTGTACAATGTATCCAAGCATTGGTCATGTATCCACGCATTGGACATTTATCCAATAATAGTTACACTTTGGATCCATCAATATTTTTGTACAGTGTATCCAAGCTTTAATTCATGTACGAAAGCTTAATTTCATGTTCTTTCCGTCTATACAATAGTACAAAATTAGTTGTTGATTTAATGTGTATCCAAGATTCTATTCATGTATAAAAGCTTAATTTCATGTTCTTTCCATGTATCTAATAGTACAATATTAGTTGCTGATTTAATGTGTATCCAAGATTCTATTCATGTACAAAAGCTTAATTTCATGTTCTTTCCGTGTATACAATAGTACAATATTAGTTGCTGATTTAATGTGTATCCAAGTATTTTTGGTGTCTACATGTATCCAATGAGATATAAACATTGGACATGTATCCAACAATATTGTACAATGTATCCAAGCATTGGTCATGTATCCACGCATTGGACATTTATCCAATAATAGTTACACTTTGGATATGTATTCCACAGTATTTTTATACAGTGTATCCAAGCTTTAATTCATGTACAAAAGCTTAATTTCATGTTCTTTCCGTCTATACAATAGTACAAAATTAGTTGTTGATTTAATGTGTATCCACATTTTTTTGGTGCCTACATGTATCCAGTTAGATTAAAACATATTTCCGAGTTTACCAGTTAATATACAATACTCCTATTTTTAACTGCTCTTTTATTGAAGGTGAGAATTATTTAGCAACAGATAATCAGGTAATATTTGTCAACAGATAAATGAATTTACTGGACATGATTTTATACCAATTACTGTTATCACGGATCCTAGTTTACAAACTTAGATCATTTCGCTTCTTCTTTGAAAAATAGCTACAACTACGCCTGTTATGACCTTTACGGCCACATCTTCCACAACAATTACTGCTTTTTGAAAGCGTTTCAGTGTACTTCTTATGTCTCCCTTTTTTGGGACGTCCTGGTGGCCTCCTGTAAATAGGTGGCAAAACCAACTCGGCTGAAATACTTTCTGGTATCTTCCACTCCTTTTGATCTGGTAGTGGACAAACAGGCAGCTCATATGTCTTCACGAGTGTTCCCGGCTTGTAGTAATCTGAGCAGTAAGGTCCAAAATCATCAATATTTTTGCTTTTCAGAACAGCAATTGCATGTGGACATGGTAGCTCATCCAACTGAAACCTTCCACAACAGCACGTTTTTCTTTCTAGGCAAACAATGTACTTTCTTCCATTTACACATACTGTGTATAAGAAATCAGATGACGGTTTAACCTGAAAAAAACATAGGTCAAACTATCAAATTATCTCTAATCGAACTAAATTGTGTCAGATTCATTATTGAAACTAAAAATAATTTGAACTTAAGGAGTAGAAACGCATACCGTCATTCGTGGCGATTCACTCTCGTTTAGTAGTAGCATTTGTTGGAATTTACCACATAACGGAGTTCCCGTATACTTAGCTTTTGCACCATTACTGCAATTCCATTCACCAAATAATATTCGCGTTTTTTCCAGAAACTCAAAAATAGGCAGTTCCCGTGCATCAAATAAACACCCATTGATACATTCTGCTATATTGGAAGTCATAATCCGCCCTCTATTTATTGGCGCATGCACTCTTGCCCATTTCTCGTATCCGGCTTCAAACAAATAATCTTTCACTCTATGGTCCATCTTGTCAACCATTCCAATAAGATAATCAAAATCGTCTACCTTGTATGCTTTTGCCATCGCGTAATACACATCACTTAGTCTATCTCTGCTTTTTCGAAAATTCGTGCAGACGTTCTTCCAAAGATGCCATATGCATGCATAATGTGGTATAGTTGGAAACACTCTGCTAACACTCTTAATTATGCTTTCATTACGGTCTGACACCACACACATGTTTGGACGCTCACCAAAGGCACCTTTAAATTGTTCAAAAAACCACGTCCAGGAGGCATCATTTTCAGTGTCCACTACGCCATACGCAAGTGGTAATATGCAGCCTGAAAATAAATTAATGTTAACTTCAAAATACAAAGTAATTAACTGCACACAAATTTACTTCTTTTGATAGGAATGTGTATCACACCAAAAATAAAATTAAACACATATCAACATTTTTATCAAAAAAATTTTCATTACACATCCTTTACCTGCACCATCCAGAGTACTTGCAGATACAAATGTCCCCTGGTATGCCCCTCGCATGTGAGCCCCGTCCACAACGACTACAGGTCTACAATATTCAAACCCTCTCCTCATTGGATTCAGTGAAATGAATATATACATGAACTCATCCCTCGGGGACTTATGCATACGTAGGTACGAATTTGGATACACTTGGTCCAGCATGTACAAATACCCAGGCAACTGCTGGTAACTATCCATCGTATCCCCCCGCACCATCTTCATAGCCCGCTCCTTGCCACGCCATGCCTTCATATAATTAATGTCAACTCCTAGGACACGTTTAAGGTCTTCTTGAATGTCCTTTGGTGATATTTTCCTTTTATGATTGACACACTTTGGCGCAACTAATCCACCAATGAATCCAGTAGTTGCCTGACGTTGATTGAACACCTTATCCTTCAATTGACAAGTGTGCACATCATCGAAACTCCTCACCAAAAAAAATGACGAATTGTTAAGACTCGAAGATCTGAACGACCATTGACATTCTTCAGAGTTACATATCAGGTAATAGCTGCACACAGAGAAATACTAGTTAACTAAATAAATCTATTACTTAACAAAATGTATATATTCGTTTTAAATAACTGAAATGCGCAAAATTAATTAGTGTATATCTTTTATAAGTAATATACACTTTTTTAAGAAAACACATTCTATTCTAACCAAATGAATGACAGAAAAATGCAGATGTCTATCGCAATCATGTGTGTAAATTGCAGCCTCGGACTGTTATATCTGTTGTGTATCTACCAAATGCTTGGCTACATGAAATACATCAAATATAATTGGATACAGATAAAATTAGATAGTTACCTGGATACAAGTCCAAAAAAAGACAATAGGATACACGAAAAATTTGAATTTGTTAGAAAAATACCAGGATACATGTTGATATGCTTGGATACATACAAATATCTATATACTTGGATACACATTAAACAGTACATAATTACAGATTCAGAATAATGTTCATTTTTAACAGTGTGGATCGACAATATCTAAGCATTAAAGATGGATAAATACTGTTCAAGAGAACTAACCTTTTCTTGTCTGATCTTTCGGTTCTAAACTGATATCGATTAACAATTGCATGATTTGCCATCACCGACACAAGTGTGTCTTTATCCTTATATAGTTGGTCAACTCTTACAACGTTGTGATTACAGTCTGTAATCACATGATCAACATCCATATCCATCACACTTAATGAATCAATGTTACCATCACCCGTTATCGCAAGAACACCACTTTCAGACCCTTCTATACATGCAATTGTGCCCGTATTTGGTTCGTAGGCAATTTCCCCAAACATGCTGCCAGCAGATGATTTTTCTTCAGTAGTTACTATCAAAGGATACACCCCAAAATCGAAATTCTTCTTCTTCAACTCCATATAAAGTCTCATTCCCATATTATTTCTGATCTCAATTGCCGATTCATTACCCTCAACAATGTATCTGACTTGTATATCGAACTTCAATATATCTATCTCCAAATGATTCGAAATCGTTGAAATAAGAACTTCATACGAATCATAATCATTCAAAATAATACCATCACTTTTGTATTTATCGTACACGTTAGATGCAATCCACGTTCCAGAGTGCCTAAGCAAAATCATGGCTAACGTCATGCTTTATCTCGAAAAATAATCGAGGAAACCTTCAACTGTTTTGCATTATTAGAGATGGATGATGCAAGATGAGAATTCTTCCAGAAAGTGCGTTTTAAACCATTATCTATTCTCCAGTCGTTTGAGGGAACTAGGATACTGCATAATCGTTTGTAACTGACTGAAGCTTGATTTACTCCTCATTAATTGTAAATCTGTTAATAGTAATAGATTTACAATTAATGATTTACTCCTCATTAATTGTAAATATTTTATTTCCTTTTAAAGCGCCATAATTAGGAGGTTATATGTGTCCAGGATACACGAAAATACAAAAGGATACACTCATTTCATTTTTTAAACTACCGGGGAAAATGTAATATTTTAAAGTAGTGGGATAAAACGTAATTAGGGACCAAACTACTGTGTTTTATGTAAGTTCTACTTAAAAGAACCCATAACCAATTTGACCAAATTACAACCTCTTAAAATAGTTTTCACGGAAGATTCCTCCTCAACAGGTAATAAAGGCATCACTGTCCAAACCAAGGATAGTTACAAAATGAAGTCACGAGAGACGTAAGCTCAGGCAGTCCTCCCAACTACCCCAGAACGGAACGTGGAGATTACTCCGAATAAAGAGCAATTTGAAATAATAAACCTACAGGTATTGTCGATCATGGCGCTCGATAAAAGATACAAAGGTTTTGGAGTACCATACCTATTAAAACCTTACTATACAAATCAAAATTATGTGGAGATAGGGGATCCCCTCAAAACCCAAATGTATTAAGAGTTCATTTTAACAGATACTGATTTAGTGAAGATCGAGCACAAATTAAAGGATATTAATAATCCAGACAGTATTGAATACTCAAAATTCACAATTAAAAGGATTCTAAGCCCCTTTGAATGGTTCAAGGATCATCTACATACCCCCATTCCCCTATCAGAAGTTCATCGACCCCAGACATATAATTGGTATGATTATAAGGCGGCCTGGTATAATTTCATGTATGTTAGGCCCAATACTCTCTCCTGGTTTGTGAAATATTCAGAGGAGATGAAAAGTGCAGTAATCCCTAGATGGTTCTACGAATGGTGGAGCCAATTTGGAGTAAATAAATCGGTATTGTCAACACATTTTCAGAAGCAGTTTGAGAAATTCCAGGTAGAGCAGAATATCTCCACCCTACCAGAAAATGTCAAGTTATGTAAAAATATTATTGCTAAAATAATTTCCTATATTATCTATTGGTCCTTCGATATTCATGAATTTGAGAGGATCAAATATTTGAGTAAGACCATCAGAATCAAAGGGTGGACACCAACAGTCCGCGATAGTACAAGAGCATCAAGTTTGTCACTATAAAAAGAAGAATTAAAAAGGAGGCTCGAAGAAGCTTTATCAAGTCTGAACAAGAACACCGAATCAAAACAAATAATGGAGTTATTAGATACTGCATCCTCGCACACTAGCGAGCCCAACAATGGAGACATGATGGATCCGCAAGGAATAGCTCAAGCTTATCTCCTCAACTAAAGAGAAGAGCCAGCATGCCCTTTCGACGGAATAAAGAGTTACTACAAGTCAACAGGTGTAGAATCAGCACTAAAGACAAATAGCTATTGAATTTGAAAAGAAGCAAAAGGCAAAATCAGCAAAACAGAAGAAGTAAAAAGAAAGCAACATTAAATGACACAAATTTTAGCAAAAAGATAAGGAGAAAAGCAACAATAAATGGTACAAAAATCAGCAACAAAAGGAGTAAAGAGGCAGCTACATCAAATGCCAAGGTTCCATTTTCAAAGGAACAACTTCCAACAAGATAAATATGATTTTTAGTATCCGTGTAAAATTAAGTTTGTCGCATGTAGACACGTGTTAAACAAATAGAATTAGTAGTAAATTGAGTCAGCGTTTTAAGATCCATGTAATGTTAAGTCTGCCACGTGTGGACAGATGTAAAATAGATAGCCTTTGTAATTAGTCGAGTAAGCACTTCGAGGTCTATTAAGACCTTCACTTTGTAAGAAGGAGGTCATTCGGAAATTTAGGAACTCACTTCCATATTTCCCACCTTTTCTCTCTCTGTACTCAACCTTTCCTTCTAATCAATAAACATCTTTTGTAAGTACTTTCCCTACTGTTATTCTAATTTGTTTTCAAAATAGAAAACTTTTGTAGTATCTTGTTTGCACCTTTTATTTAATTTTCTTACTGTTCTTTTGTTTGTTTGATTTTCCTACTGTTGTTTTGCTACTGTTCTTTGTTAATATTTTCAAATTATATAGTACTATTTTAATATTATATCTACGATCCGTTCTATGGTATCAGAGCCACGGTTGGCCGGGAGTGGTATGAGTATGAATAGCTAAATCTTTATACTATCCTAGAGCCAGTCAAAATTATGTTGCTCTTGAAATAATTATTTCATTGAGTAGTCTTTGTTGTTACTCTTCATCTACTTTCTTAGTTTTATTCCTTAAGTTGGGTAGCCATTTAATCCCGATCTAGACGTTGACAAGCATGTATTCTCCATTGGATTAGGTTTAGATTTGTCATGTATTAGAGCCGGACCCGGATGGTGTTCCCGTCGCCAAACCTAAAGGAATAAGATAAAAGAAAGTTAGAGAAGACAACCAGAAAATGCTACACAAAGAATTAATTATTAAGGAGTAACATCTAAAGTAGATATTGGTTCCAGGATAGTACTACAAAATCCCCTACTAACCCATATAATATTCAAGCTTTATGCTTACACATCCATTCACAAAAAAAAAAATTATAATAGGAGAAAATGGGTTAATTTGTTAATCCAAAAGCAGAGTAAAAGGTATAGAACAAAGCCATAAAAAAATCTTAACTATTATAGAAGATTAGTACCTGCAGAAACATTAGATAAATATTCTAGAGAAGTAACTAGTAAGTTAATCATCGATAAGTTAAATGAATCATATGATAAACTATATTATGCTAGCCTTAATTTATCAATTCAAAGAAGACAATTAGATGATATACTAATTATTTAGTCAGAATTATCCGCACAATTTTAATGGATGCTCTAATAAATCAAAACATAATAAATAGTGTTAATGTTTCTGCTACCGCTACTAAGATAGCAAAAATAGAAAGTGATCTACAAAATTGGAATATTCCAAAAGAACGTTTTAAAAAGGTTTATAAAACTGGACACTTTGATTTTATAAAAAATTATAATATTAAAACTTCCGAATCTACGCTCGCCATTAATAAAAATATTGAAATTATTAAATTTTTAGCGGCAGAAGATATTAACAGATATAGGAAAAATTACAAGTTTCTTCGTATAGGACTTGTTCAAGTAGCAGTTAAACCATTATATCGTTTAGGTCTAGATGTACCTATATGTCTTCTCCTAAGAGATAATAGATTACTAAATTTTAATGACTCATTATTAGCAGTGTTACAAAGTAATCTAGATAATGGTCCCGTATATTTTAATTGTTATCCCAACTTCTCTATAGATATTAATGATCAGAACGTTATGGATACATTAACATTAAATGTTAAGACAAAAAAATATGAATAGTAAAATAAATACTAGAGAGATAGCCATAATATATAGAGTATATTATAGACTAATGAAAACTACCTTAGCCCCTAAGGCTAAAATAGTAAGCAATAAAGGAGTTACCATGCTTATGGAAGCCAATCATAATCACAATAAAACCTTTGTCCCAAAAATGATAAAATGAGATGACGTATTAATAAAAGATAATTGGCACTTTGACTCCATAACGGAGCCAAATATTGAAGAGGAAAATTCAAGCATTGAGCAGGTAGTTTAATTTTCGGATGGATCAATAGATTTAAAATTTTTAAGATCCCAATCTTTTAGTCATGTTACTTCTAGTAAAAGAATGTCTTTTCCAATATCCTCATTTTCGACAACCCAAGAAGAAAAAGAGGTAACTCTTGAAGACATAGAGAAAAAATTAAAAAGAGTAGATTTTTCGGAAATAATTCCGAAAGTAGAATACGAACCTAGAATTACCAAGAAACCAACAAGTCCCACTGCTAGTGAAATGCTAGGAGTAAGAGACTCTTTGTGCATGATCAGGTCGGATGAAGAATTTGAACCTAACTTTGAATATTTAGATAAACTCTGGATGGATCCAGAGAATGCCATAAAAAGGGAATGGTATGTCCAAAAATATTCATTTAAGGAAAGAATATCCTTTAGAAAAAAATTGGCACACCGATATGAAAAGAATAAGATGTAATATCGAATATTTTAAATGGTTTGAGTATACTGGAAAATTAGACGATCAAAAAGAATCATTAAATATGATTGTCAATAAATGGTATACTAAAATAAGGTGGTTGAATCTATAATTCCCCCATTAGAAGAAATTAGTTTACTCATAGATGGTAGAGTTGTTACTGCTACACCCTTTAAACTTGATATATTAGATACTAAAGGTGACCCTACAAATAAAGATATAAATCGGATAATTCAGCAAAATAATTATACAAATCAACTACTATATGTGGTCTCCAATCAAATCCTTAAGGCTGATAATAAATCAACCTTTAAAGATAAACCAAGTTTTTCTTATAATGATAAGGATAAAAAGTTAGAAACTCACTCAATATTTAAGTTACCAGAATTTTCAAAAGATAAATTCTCAAAAGAAAAGTTTGAAATCCCTGATGATATTATAGAAAAAATTAACGAAAGATTAAAAGCCAAATAAATATTTGAAGATGATAAGGTCATAAGAACCATATCTGAAAAAAGAGATAATGACATCAACAAGTTAAATTCTAGATACTCTAATAAAAAGAACTATTATAAGAAACCCTCTTTTCCGGATATGCAGTATGAAGAAAATGAATTTTTATCTCATACTTCACATTCTGGAAGTGAAATTGTTGAATGGAATATTGATGGACTCGCGGAACATCAAATATACAATAAACCACATGAAATGGGAATGGCCATTACGGTATATAGAATGAAAAATACTACCGATAAACAAGTTGCCACATTAAGTATAGCAGGATTTATGGGAACATTAAAATATTGGTGGATAATTACCTCACCTAAGATAATAAACAGAGAGTATTAAATGCTACTACTATTACTCAAGTAATTAAGACTGAACCGACAGGGCAAACTTCTGAAAATCAAATCTCAGAACACGCCACCGCTACTTTAATTTATAGCATAGCTAAACATTTTATAGGAGAACTCCAACTTTTCCAAGATAGGAGTCTAGAGATATTATCAAACCTATCTTGTCCAAAATTAGATGATTGTGGGTGGTATAAAGATGTCTTCCTCAACAAGGTCATGGTTAGAGAAGAATGTAATCATGATTATTGGAAAGGAAAATTTATAAGTGGTTTACCAGTATTATTTGCTGAAAAGGTTAGGATAAAATTAAAAGATAGATTTGAAGGTAAAATTCCTTACAGTCAATTAACTTATGGTGACCTTATAAGTTTTATAAATGTCACTGGACTTGAGTTATGTACAGACATGAAGCTAAAAAATCAATTAAAAGAGACAGTAAAATATCACGAAGTGAGCTAGGAAGTTTTTGTCAAGACTTCGGATATGTTAAATTATCTGTCCCTTCAAAAGAAGCATCCAAGAAAATCAAAAAGATGTCATAAATATTATAAGAATAAATCTGAAAAAACCCATTATTACAAAAGAAGATTTAAGAAACATAAAACCACTAAAGGTGGTACTAAATCTTATAAAAATAATTCTGATAAATGTTGGAACTGTGAAAAGTTTGGTCACCGAGCCAAGGATTGTCGTGTACCTAATAAAAGGAAAGATAAAATAAATATGTTAGAACTTGAACAAGAAGTCAAGAATAAATTATATTCTATTCTTGAGGAAAATGAAAATAGTTCTTCCTCTGAGGAGCGCCTTAGTGACGAGGATCAGCTTAATATCGCATATAGTTCTGACAGTAGTGAGTCAAGTAATCACTGTGGATGCAGCGGTGCAATTTGCACTTGTGATAGCCGCTCTATAAATGTCATTACTAATAGTAACAAGGAGATTTTCTTTGAGATAATTGACCATATTGCTGATCGTGATCTTAAAAGAAAATATTTAATAGAATTAAAAAATATAGTTCTTAATCAACAACCAGAAAAAGAAACTATTGAATCCGTTAATATGAAAAATGTATTAAATAAATTTAAAGAACAAAAGTCTGACACAACACTACAAGATCTTCAGCCTGAATTATTTCACATAAAAAAGGGAGTTAAGGAAGTTAAGCAAAAGACTTGACAAGCTAGAAACAGAATCACTTACCGATAAAATTATAAAAGATTTGAAGCCTAAGCAAGAACCAGCATCATACGAACCTGGGAAACGTCGAAATTAGAAAAAGACGAGGAAGAAGAAATGGAGTCGCTAGAAGGAACTCTAGAAACCAAGTCAGAAATTAAAACAATTGCAATAGTTAAAGCCCAAAGTTACCACATACCTATTACATTAGTCATAAATAAAAATTATACTATTCATAAAATTGCATTATAAGATACAGGTGCAGATCAAAATTGCATAATTGAAGGAATACTTCCTACTAAATACCTTGAAAAGAGTACTACCTGATTATTCTCTGCAACAGGAGAAAGACTCAAAATAAATTATAAACTCCATAGGGCACACATATGCAATGACGGAATTTGTTTCATTAATGATTTTATAATTACCAAAGATATAAATGAAGAAATAATATAAGATATCTCTTTTATAACTCAAATAAAACCGTATACCGCCAGGTTAGATGGCATCCACACCACTGCAATAGGAAAGGAAATTGTTTTCCCTTATCTAAATAGTATGTCAAAAGAGGAAAGTGACATTGTAAAAGATAAAACTATCTTTAGAATAAATCTACTTTCACAACAAATAAATTATTTAAAGGATGAAATAAAAATTAAGAGAATTGAATCATCTTTAAAAACCCTGGAAGTAGAAGCCAACATTAAGAGTCTCCAAGATGTCATCGAACAAGAAGTCTGTTTGGACTTTCCTAATGCCTTTTGGGAAAGGAAAAGACATATTGTTGAATTACCATATATCGAGGGATTCGACGAAAGGGTCATCTCCACTAAGGCGAGACCTATACAAATGAACCATGAATTAATGGAATATTGTAAAAAGGAAATCAATGATTTACTTGATAAAAAAATTATTATACCTTCTAAGTCACCCTGGAGTTGCTTAGCATTTTATGTCAACAATAGCGCAGAAAAGGAAAGAGGATCCCCAAGACTGGTCATAAATTATAAGCCCCTTAATAAGGTTCTAAAATGGATTAGATACCTGATACTCAATAAAAGAGATCTTCTTAAAAGAACCTATAAAGCTAATATTTATAGTAAGTTCGATATGAAATCGGGATTTTGGCAGATACAAATCGCCGAAAAGGATAAATATAAAACAACCTTTAATGTACCTTTTGGACTATACGAATGGAATGTAATGCTATTCGGATTAAAGAATGCACCATCTGAATTTCAAAATATTATGAACAATATATTTAATCAATATAGTAATATTTCTATAGTTTATATAGATGATGTTTTAATATATTCAGAGGATATTGATCAACACTTTAAACATATTCAAATATTTTTGAAAATTGTTAAACAAAATGGGTTAGTAGTAAGTGCTAAAAAGATTAAGTTATTTCAAACCGCTATTAGATTTCTGGGTCATGACTTATATCAAGGAACCTATAAACCCATTTGTAGAGCCATAGAGCTCTCATCCAAATTTTTAGATGAATTAATTGATAAAACGCAGCTCCAAAGATTTTTAGGGAGTCTGAACTATGTTGCGGATTTTATTCCAAATATTAGGCAGATTTGTAAGCCTTTTTATCAGCGTCTTGAGAAGGATCCAGTCCCATGGGGATTAGAGAAGACTAAGACAGTCCAACAAATTATAGTACTATTAAAAAGGAAATTTTGGCCATAGTACTATCTATTACCAAATTTCAAGATTATTTAATAAACAAAGATTTTTGTTAAGAGTAGACTACAAAGCAACCAAAGATGTTTTATAGAAGGATGTTAAAAACTTAGTTTCTAAACAAATATTTGCTAGATGGCAAGCTTTATTATCCAGCTTTGATTTTGAAATAGAGTTTTTAACAGGGGAAAATAATTCTCAACCCAATTTTTTAACAAGAGAATTTTACAGGGAAATAATGAGACCCGGAACCCCAGGAATAAGACCTCAGAGGCCCCCATTCCTAGCCTTCAAACCTGAAGAAAAAATGAAAAGACCTTTTAAGAAAACAGATAAATCAAAATCCGAGAATAGATATTCATTTCTGGCAAAATTTCCACATCTGCCAAAAGCTACCATTCCTTAACCATTAACCAACCCATAACCAGTTTGACAAAATTACAACCTCTTAAAATAATTTTCACGAAAGATTCCTCCTCAACAGGTAATGAAGGCATCAATGTCCAAACCAAGGATAGTTAAAAAATGAAGCCACCGGAGACGTACGCTCAGGAAGTCCTCCCAACTACCCCAGAACAATACATGGAGATTACTCCAAATAAAGAGCAATTTGAAATAATAGATTTACTGGTATTGCCGATCATGGCGCTTGATAAAAGATACAAAGGTTTTGGAGTACTAGTGTCACGACCCAATTTCTCGGTCATGATGGCACCTACAACCCCCGGTAGGTGAACCAATCCCCGTAGCCCAGAACAGTTAGTAATGGGCTACTATCTAGCAAATAGAGGAACAAGACAAATAAAATAGATAACAGGGATATAAATATATACATATGCGGAAACTAAACCAAACCCCAAGACCTGGTATCATAGTACAGAGCCAAACTACATACATGGAGTGCAAATAAACCAAAACTATATATACAGATGTCTCTGAATGGTAATAGAGTACATGAAGCAAAAGATAAACTAAAGCTAAGCTCCAATCGCCAAGAGCTCACCCTCAGTCTGAAGTAGTCCTCAACAGATCTCCAAGCACGAACCGCAGCGACCTAACGGCGATGGCCCACGCTAGGATCTGCACCCAAAGATGCAGGGGGTAGGGGTGAGCACCAAATGCGAAGCATAAGGTACCCAGTAGGTATCATAAGCCGACTGGGCACATATAAGATAAAAGAGCAGTAATGGACAGAATAGAAGCAAGTAGTCACAGAAATCAACGAAAGGTACACAAGAACTAGCCCAGAGGGAAATCAACAGAACCACATATAAGGCTAGTAAGCAGAATATACACACCAAAGGCACAGGTGAAAGTAAGAACAAACGCACCGTCCTTGCAATAAACCAGTGTATATTAAAATAAGTTAGCGAATGGACGGTATACCGGTAACCTCAAGTGGAAGAAGAAGGGAGAAAGAATAATAATAGGCATGCTCAAGACATGAATCAATACTCAACTAATCAT
>QJPP01006283.1:0-27286 GCA_003996215.1 Jaltomata sinuosa
GGCTGGTTATGCTTGCCGAGTAGCTGTGGGCCTGTGCAGGGTCGATAGGTTGATTGTGAGCTGCGGGGCAGCTATTGTGTGTGATCATACCATTTCCATGCATATAAAGAGGTTTTATCCATGTTTTACAGTGGTTTTGGCTTCGGGCCTACTGGCACTGTTTTCTAAACCTTGCATGGCCCGGGGGGTCCCTTTTTGATGGAAATGATTTGGAAATGGTTGATTTCACTTGTGGTTTAAAATCATCAGTTTTACGATTACCACTAGACTCGGCAGGGCCGGAGTGCTAGTTGAGTTTTCTTACTACTTGAGATGATTTTAGCCTCGGTCGGACCGAGCATTTGAGATGACTTTTGACTGTTTAGACCCGGCTACGCCCGGGCACCCTTGGAGGGGTTTTTGAGATATGTTCCTACTATTTTTAGTCCTGGACAGGGTCTGGGCATGCATATTCGAGACGGGGTCTCTATCTTGATATCGAGACTGGGTCTCTATCTTGATACATGTTCTGATACTGAGTTTGAGTATGGGGTCTGGGACCTCCATGGACCTTGCTATCCGGGCCAGGGGCTACGGGCTGCGTGTGCCGGAAGAGGGGTATACGGGGGAGTAGAGGTATACGGGCAGAGGCCTTCCATGGAACCTACCTGCTGGGCCGGATCGGCGCCGGAGGAGGTACATACAGAGATACTATGGCACTTGAGATCTTCATGCATCATATCATTCATGGTTCGAGGTTCCACCCTTGTTTGCTGTTTGCTGATTGTACGCTCCGGTAGTATGGGATGCCGGAGGGTTTGTTTTCACTTGTTTGTGTTCCTCGGTTGTATGGGCGGCCGGGGGACTGTAGGTAGACTTTTGCTATTTTACTTACAGAGTTGTTCTCTATTAGGGATGAGTATGAGATTGGTTACTGCTAGACTGTTAGTTTCTGGATTGAGATTGTTATGATTAGTTGGGTTGATTCATGTCGTGAGCATGCCTATTATTATTCTTTCTCCCTTCTTCTTACACTTGAGGTTACCGGTATACCGTCCATTTCGCAAACTTATTTTATATACACTGTTATTGCAAGGACCCCAGGTGCGTTATTACTTACTTTCACCTGTGCCTTTGGTGTGTATATCCTGCTTACTAGCCTCATGTGTGGTTCTGTTGGTTTCCCTCTGGGCTAGTTCCTGTGTACCTTTTGTTGATTTCTGTGACTGATTGATTCTATTCTGTCTATTACTGCTCTTTTATCTTATATGTGCCCAGTCGGCCTATGATACCTACTGGGTACCTTATGCTTCGCATTTGGTGCTCACCCCTACCCCCTGCATCTTTGGGTGCAGATCCTAGCGTGGGCCATCGCCGTTAGATCGCTGTGATTCGTGCTTGGAGATCTGTTGAGGACTACTTCAGGCTGAGGGTGAGCTCTTGGCGATCGGAGCTTAGCTTTAGTTTATCTTTTGCTTCATGTACTCTATTACCATTCAGAGACATTTGTATATATAGTTTTGGTTTATTTTGCACTCCATGTATGTAGTTTGGCTCTGTACTATGATACCAGATCTTGGGGTTTGGTTTAGTTTCCGCATATGTATATATTTATATACCTATTATCTATTTTATTTGTCTTGTTCTCTTATTTGTTGGATAGTAGCCCATTACTAACTGTTCTGGGCTACAGGGATTGGTTCACCTACCGGGGGTTGTAGGTGCCATCATGACCGAGAAATCGGGTCGTGACACTCAGAGGCTTCTGGGAAGGGAAAAGCTACGATATAGTGGGTTTGGGAGCGTGCGTTTAGCCTCCAGGTAGGTTACAAATTACCTACTTTTTAGACTTTGCTTAATTAAGGTGTTCGTATGGTACTTGCTAATTGTTGGAGGGGTATTGAGGTTCGAATATATTGATTTAGGTATTTTTGATCCTTGTAGCTTGATTAGTAGTTTTAGTGTAAAATAATGGTTGGGATCCTTAGTCTAGGTGATTTTACCTCTTTTAGGGCTTAGTGTTAGTTGTAATACCTTTAGATTTAGAATCGGTTTCCTTAGCCTAGCTTCGGGTAGTTGCTTTCTTTAAATGGGGTCCCTGTTGAATTTATAGTTAGTTTAGTGACTTCAGCTAGTGCCTATTCTAGAACTGTAGCATTTTTTAGTGCGTAGGCCATGAATTTCTTTACTTTGGTTTTGGTTGCGCGTATTGGTTTGCTTTTCATCTCGTTATTCATGCTATTACTTATTTTGTCTGGCATATTGGTAAATTGGCATAAAAATACAATTTTTGGCTAAAAAGTGGGATTTTCAGAATATTTAAATGGTTTCAGTGTTCTTAAAGGAAGATGGATTGTTTTAGCCCCGGTTTGAATCTGGGCATGCACATTTATATTTAAGCTTCAATTCGAGTCTAGACACACATATTTTTGTTTAAGCCCTAGTTTGAGTTCAGACATGCATATTTATATTTAAGCCCCGGTTCGAGTCTGCACATGCATATTTATATTTACGTCCCAGTTCAGTTTGAGCATGCATATTACATTTAAGCCCCGGTTTGAGTGTGGGCATGCGTAATTACTATTTTAGTCCCAGTTCAAGTCCAGGCACGTATTATTACTGATTTACATTCAGAAGTTTGGTTTGAGTTCGGAAATACATTATCATCGCACTCATATCATATGGCATATCTGTAACACCTCAAGAATTCGAACCAACCCTTAAACTTAGAAACTCTGTAAAATTTGAAATTTCCAGGAATCATGAGCCCAAACCACGAGCCATGGACTGAACCACGAGCCATGGAATGAACTTATGGATTTGTTCTGTAGATCCATCCTCTGGTTTAAGAACCACAATCGGAGTCCACGAGTCGTGGACAATTTCATGGATCGTGGAACCTACTCGTGGAATCAGATCTGAGGGTTGTCTTATTCCCATAAACCATGGATAGGTTATACAAACCATGATGATAACTCGTGGAATCAGACCCACATCTGGTCATCTAGACCATAAACTATGAGTCGTGGTTGTGTCTACGAGCCGTAGGCTGCACTCGTGGAACCTAAAGCCGCAGTTTTTAATCAATTTCCTGAATTAAATCCTTGGTTTATTTTGGTAATTTCCCACCCTTTTAACTCCTAAGTTAGGTCGTGTTGGACAATTCAAGAATATTTTTAATCCCAATTAGCCTAAGTCCTCTCTAAAACCCTTATTCAAATTCCAAAAAGGGAAAATAACTCCATTCTTCCAAGCTCCAAGCTAAGGATTCTATCTTCAAGCCTCCATACCTCAAGTTCTAGATTTAGAAAGCTTCAATTCAGGTATGTAGGTATTTAATAAGGGATTCGTTTCTCTCTTATGCCCAAAACCCATGATTTTACTTTGTATATATGAAACTATGAAATTAGGATTCTTACCTAATTTATGAGATTTATTTGAATTCAATTTATTACACTGGGTATGTTGTTGTTGTTGTTGTTGTATTTGAATTCAATTTATTAGCATCAATTAATGGTTTCTAACGCATCACCCATGATTTTTATGAGATTTCTCAAGTGTTTTCAAAGCCCATGCATTGATAATAATTTCTAGCATGATTTCACCCATTCGCATGATTCTAAGTAAAATTTGCATGTTTAGATAACATGATCTCAAGTATTTATTAAAAATTTCATGCGTAATTCTTCGAGTTATGAATTTGGAAAGATTATATTTTTGAATTAAGTCTATGCTAAGCTTCTAAGACTTATGATTTGAGAATGACATCACATCAAATATGTCCATATGCTCTTCAAACAGTTTGACATCAGACATGTCCATGATTTATGATCAATTGGCATTAGATATGCTTTAGTATATATATGAGCTATAATATATTATGGGAGTAGTATTTAGCACTGAGTTGGATGGGGTGAGAGTAACCTAAGTTCGAGAACTGCGTGCCCCCATAGATTTATTTAGTCCCTCAGTTTGGCATCAGAAATTGTGATCAAGCCAGTCATGCCTTTATACCCTGGCAGGTATATTGGGTGCTCTCGATGGGATGGATACATCAAATTCCATGTAGCTTACATGGTCTATGATTGTTATAGAACCTCCCACAGAAATGTTTTCAAGCTTTAAATGTATTTGACTCTTTGCTTCAGATTTTAGACTAATAATTTTTTAAATAATTTTTAAAATAATAAAAATACCACATTTTTAGTTCAATCCCAGTTATAAGTAAAACAAAAAAATTACGCACCAATCATTGTTTTGTCACGTGTCAAATTTATTTAATTTATATTTTATGTATATTTTTGTACTTTATTTTTATTTTTTTATATTTTTTTCTCTCTCTCTCTCCTCTTTTATCCATCTTCCCCAAACTTCATCCCCTTAATTTTTCATCCCCTTAATTTGCTCGCAGCAGAACTCATCCCCTTGCTCTTCCCGCCGATCAACCTCCTTTTTCGTCATTGTTCAACCTCCGATGAAACCATCACTATTTCACTTAATTTTATCTTCTAGTAATAAGCTCTTAACTTTTTATTATCGTAGTTAAAATTAAATTATCATCAAATTTAAATTTGAAAATCAAAATCACTATATTAATGATAGGATCGAACTCTATTAAAATTGAGCTTTATAATTCTTTTTAACCAAAAAGATAAAGAATAACTCCAAAAAAATAGAGAAAAAATAAACCTATTAGGAAATAGAATCAAGGAGGAAAGAATTTTAAAAAATAAAAGAGAAAGAAAATCACAGAGAGAAAAAAAAGCAGTAAATAAAAGGGAAAAGCAATATAAGAGGGAATGGCGAGGAAGAAGATAAAAGGTTGGGGTGGGAGGGGGGAGGGAGGAATAATTGAAAAAGTAAATTAAAATAAATAAAGTTAAAAAGGAAAAAATTATAAAAATAAAATTTTAATTTTTTTTCGGTTCTTCATTCTACTTAAGAGAGTGCATACACTCTACTTAAGAGAGTGCATACACTCTACTTAAGAGAGTGCATACACTCTCTATGACAAATGGTAAAAAAAAATATGATAATATCAGTTTAAAATTGTTGAGTGGGGTAATAGAACCCGTAAAGTTTAGATGTCTATATTCAAATCATGTCCAACTTTAGAGAGGACTTTATACATTTTTTCTTAAAAATACTAATACTTAGAGCCTGTTTGGATTGGCTTATTTTAAGCTGCTTTTTTTAAGTTGAAAATCCCAACTTTTAGCTTTTAGCTTTTTTTTTCCTATTTTGACCTAAAATTAAGTCTCCAGAAGCACTTTTTACCTTACTCAAACACTATAAAATAGCTTAAAAGCTATTTTAACTTTAAAAATACTTAAAATAAGTCAATCCAAACGGGCTCTTAATGAAATCTTTCAATGGTCATGTATAAAGATAAAATGGTCATTTTTAGTGTGATAAAACTATTCTTTAATCTTGTGCCATTGGAGTTCCCAAAACAAACAAAACATAAATATAAATGATCAAATAACAAACTCATTACAAATGAAAAACTATTTTAAAAACTATGAGGGACAATTCAAAATCAAAAAAAAATTATCTTATCTTTTGAAGACAAAACAGCCATAAGGATAACAGGAAAGCTATTAGTCAATCAAACATATTATCTTTTATATTTATCCAAACTAACCTTAGTAATTAGTAATTATCCAATTCATTTTATTTTTTCTCTCTTATTTTTTTCTTGACAAAGATACTATAGAACATGTTAATTAATATAATATATGAGATTAGTCAATCAAACATATTATCTTTTATATTTATCCAAACTAACCTTAGTAATTAGTAATTATCCAATTCATTTTATTTTTTTCTCTCTTATTTTTTTCTTGACAAAGATACTATAGAACATGTTAATTAATATAATATATGAGAACTTACCTTAACTAATTATTATCACCTGTAATTTATTTTACGTCTTTATCGAAAGTTACATAAAAGAAAAAAAAAGTAGAAGAAACATGTGTGAGACCAATCACCCTATTGCAATCTTTTGTCTTTCTCCTTGTGTCTGAAATCAGCAAATCAATAAGTTTTTGTTAACTTAATATAATTGAGACACTGAATAAATAATTTCAAAATGAAAAGATTTAATTGAGAGAAAAACTTCTATAAGAAGTGAGCAAAAACAAAAATATTTAAAAACAAAATTAAAATTATTAGACAAAAACTAACTTTGTAGTTGCTAGAAAGAAGTAGCCGTTGTTGTAAGTATTAAATTTTATTGAATTTATCTATGTGATCTATATACTCATGGCTATTCTGTGGCCAATTGCTTCCTCTAAGTTTTGTGACATATATGCTTGGTAACTTCTAGGAGTTTCAACTAAAAACACATACGGTCATGTGAAACATATGACTTCTCTGATTAGAAACGAGTACTATAACTCTATAGGTTTAGAACTCCACATGAAAGAGACCTATAATATTAATAGTCTTTTCTTTCAAGTAGCATATAATCTATGATGATCTTTATAGGAGGAACATGTTACTCTAGGTCGTGCCTTGACGGTGAAAGAGGTTTTAGCTTTACATACCTTACTTCGAGACTCCCTCTCCCTTATGTCGTTTCATTAGATCCCTTAAAAACACTTCTTATATATGACATAACAACATATGCAATAGTATAAGCAACTAACCAAGAAGTATGACGAGGTCGGAAAGACGATAATAGCTTACGAGCGACAAACTCAGCAAATAAGATAAATAAATGGTGTATCGCCGCACCTCTTTCTTTTCCCCTTATCAACTGAACTATGACCACCTATGAAGTAAATATTACTCCCTTCATCCTTTCCTTACAATATACAACCCATTCCATATTCAAAACAGGGTCATAAACTTGCCCCCTCGGCTTAAAAACACCGCTTCGGGAGTTCTTTATCTAGTGGCATTAAATGCTCCTTTAAGCTCATAGATTAAGTTGAGAGATAATTATAACAGTTTATACAGTGATAGAAAGCCTAATAACATGTAAACAACATTCTCAATCCATTTAGTCATTCCATCAAACACTTGACGAGCAACAAGCTTGCAAGAGCCATAAAAATCATGTTTGCTAAACCTAGCCTCCCTCTTTATCGCAGCAAGCTTGCTGCCTCAATACACAACTATACACACCATATTTAGTCAACAATAAAATCAATACATCCCTCTACATACTCCCTCTTCATCAAGTATTTCAATTACAATAGGCAAAACATAGACTCATGGCTTTCTATCACCTTTCCGTGAGTTTTACCCGTAAACTATACTTAAAACAACTCTCAGAGTCATATTTATGGGGATAGAAGAGCAGTCATACCTTTATCAATAAGAATCCAATCCCTGCACATTTTTTATCTTCAAGAACAATATATTTTCCTTCAAGAAAACACTTGGCTAAGTATGTTTTCATGACCTATGATGAAAAATATACTTGATTCTTGAAGGAATCCACTTACCTTAGGCTAGGAAGAAATTGAGATGAAAAAAAACTGAAGAAAAACTAATAGGAAATAGGTCCTTTACATTCTGATAGATATGGATAATGAAATCCCAAAATTTCAATATAAAAATACAACTTTTGGCCGACTTACCCAAGGCTGCCACATGTATCGCAGTGATTGAGCAGTGCATGTATATGTAGTAAAATATGTATAACTTTTTACTCCGAACTTATATTGGCAAGCGGTTTATTATGTTATAAACTAGACTCAAATACCTTTAATTTGGTACTTCATAGGACCTCTAAATTCTAGTATATTGGGAGATATACCTATTACAAGTCAGACCATATGCGAGCTTATTTGAAATACTCTACTGTAATGAACCCTTCAACTTGAACTTTTGTTTCAAGTCTCCCTTTGGTCTCCAACCTTGTTCTAGCACTTCAATTGGCTTAATATAAGTGTCCCTTTGTATAATTATCTATTTAGAATCTTATCATTTTGGTTCATAATGATTCCTTCGCATTTATGAATTGCATGCGTATCTTATGTTTGGGGCATTACGTGAAATTAAATAATAAAAAATGAAGTGGAGCAGTGACTTTTTTAGCAGTGAAAAAACAAAAAAAAAAGGAGAGGGAAAAAAGTAAAAGAATAAAAGAGTAGCAGTGGATGAAATGGCCTTTTCATGGAATATCAATTTTATTGGCCATGTGGTGAAATTATTTTTAGATGGATGGATTTTATTGTCCTTATCCCTAATATAATTGGGTTAATCATCTAACTTTAAATGTATTGGACTAATGCAATTAATTGCACTCCAAATGATGAACCCATTTTTATTAGCCCAAGACCCAAATGACTATTAGCCTATCTTAACGTCCAGGTAATGCCACGTATCACGTGAGGTGGTAATCCAAGTCAAATAAATGAGCCACTAAAAGCGCGCCATGTGTCAAAATTATGTGAAAATCCAATTCAAATAAATAGGTCATTGAAATCATGCCACATGTCAAAATTATGTGGAAATTCAAGTCAAATGAATGAGCCACTAAAATTATGCCAAGTGTATATGTGATATGTTCTGACCAATCAAATTAGAGCTTGTCATTAGAGGACTGTGATTGGTCAGTTCAAACTGACCAATCAAATCACACAGCTACACCACTGATACTAGCATAGATGGTATGGACAATATTAGCATGGATGACACTTATCCTTCAAGACCTTTAACACGTAGTCAAGCTAAAGATCTCCAAGACCTACACGCAATGTTCATAAAAAGGAAGCTTTAGAGAAGCTTGAAGAATACCAAAGAAAGGCATACAATGTGTGGGTGGTCCACTAAAGTGAAGTAGATAGAGGAATTCATGAATTCACAAAAGAAGACAATCAAACAAGGCCCTTATTTCATTAAGGTAAAAATTGTAATAGATAGTGTCTTCTTATTTCTAAGTATAGGTAGTAGTATTTCATCATTTTGAAGTATAGATAGTGTCTTCTTATTTCTAAGTATAGGTAGTAGTATTTCATCATTTTGAAGACTAGTTTTGATGTTGAATATTGATACTCTAAACTTGTAGTTGTTATTGTAGTGCTTAGTGAAATTTTCTTAAGGAATTGGTGAGTGATTAGGGTGAGCTCTTAATTGTTAGTTAACTTTTTTGGCTTAATTAATTGAAGGTCTCCCATTTGTGGAATTCATTTAGTTTCCTTGGTTGATTGAATTGATTTAATTTGTAGTTATTGGAATCAATTGGGAGGTGAGGGTTCTAGCCCCTTATTGCCCATAATTTTAATTTTTAGTTGTTAATCAACATATCTTTCTTTCTTCTTTTTCCTTTGTTTGTTTGATTTTTGTTATCATTTGGTATCAAGAGCTCGATTTAGGTTTGTTCCTACAAATCTAAGTCTTGAGAATTTGATATCTTCAAAACCAAAAAAAAAAACCAAAATATTTTTGTTTGAATTTCTTATTTTTGACACTAGATTCTTGTTTTCTGGTATTTTTTTAGTCTAGATTTCAAATTTCATTCAATTTTGATATTGTAGAAGTGAAGTTGCCATTGAAAAACCTTGAAGCTTTGAAAACTTGTAAATTTGAAAAGTGGGTCTCTTGATTGAGGAGAAATTGAAGCTTAAAAACTATTAGGGTTTATTCCCTAAGTCGAGGGGAAGCTAATCTTAAAGTTTGAGCCAATTTTGAGTTGATTTGATGGTGTTGGTGATTAGTGTGTGTTCTTGGTGTTCTAGATGTTTTTGATATTCTTCAAGTTGTTCTTGAAAAAGAAGGCAAAATGTACATTTGATCCAAGTTTCTCAAGTCAAAGTTGGTCAAAAATATTTGTTGGGTCGACAAGTAAAATTTTTTTAAAAAAAATTGAAAATTAAGAATAAAATAAAAAACAATTGAAATCTGAAAAAATAAAACTTTCCACGTGGATGCCACGTCAGTAATCACATCAGCGCCAATGCAACGCCACATCAGCGCCAGTCAGCTGGCAACACAACAACCAACTCAGCAGCAACCCCCACTCTCAGCTAGGAGAGTGACTACAACTTCAGAGGGCTGAATTTGCAGAAAAAATTTTCAAGTGTCAATTTCAGCCCCCCAAACTTTTCTCTAAGTGTCAGATTTGGTCCCTCAAAACTTTTATAACTGTCAGATTTGGTCCATTTCTTCTTCTACACTCATTTTTCTTTCATTTCTCTACTAATTAATATCTTTAATTACTTGTTAACTAGTTTTTAATCATCAAATCATCTCTTTAATTCTTCAAATTAAGCAACAACAAGTAATTTCTTCTACTTTTTGTTACTTAATTCTTGAGTCCAAAATTATTCGTGCTTCTTTTTTTTTTTCTTGTCTTGTTTCATAGATTAATTACTTGATTCAAGTCCATTTAGAGTTAATTGAATCATTCTTCCTTCAAGAGTAACAAGAATCCACTCCTCCACAAAGGATAGGTGACCTTGAATTGATTGAGCGGAGCAAGTTCAGTACCAATTTTGAGACAACACCATAGGAGGTGAGTTGAGTGTTCATACAAAGAGTGACATGAGGATTTTATTACCAACTTGTTTGCTAGTTTTATAAGTATAAAAGTAGATATAAGGTATCAATTCATTCATAATTTCGGATAATTGTGATGATGACATGGAAAGCTATGTTTATAGCGATGAAGGCAACGATTCTAATGTTGAGGCTTATGAAGGCTATGAGGGAGCCAATGAGGGCTATGAAGGATAGTGTATTCATGAACATTATAGTGGAGAGAACTACTATTCTGGAGATGAATATGATATGAATGAAGCTTATAGATCTTGTGATGATGTTGAAGGGGTAGAGGAACCTTGTGGAGAATATTATAGTGGAGAAGAAGGTTATGAAAGTTCTCATTCTCTACACCATCAGTATGAAGGTGATGTGCGGTATAATGCTTCCTTCCATATGTCTTGTGTATTCTTTGAGGAAAATCTTGATGAAAATAGAAGTTGTGAGGTTGAATGTCCTTCCTCCTCTTGTGCGACTTCCTATCCTAAAAGAGAAGGTATTGATGTATGGTTGGTACCAATTCGAAGATGCTATGTGGGCTATAGAAGGGGTACATTTTCTACTTCTCGAAATATGATAAGGTATTATTCTTATCCTAATATCAATGTGTCTTGTATGTGATATGGAAATGGTGTTAGAGGAAGTAGAGTGAATCCAAGATTCCAAGATAGGCATGACCCGATGAGGCAAATTCTTGGAACAAAAGTAAATGTAAATGGGGTTGCGGGAATTAATCTTGTACTTGATGATCAAAGTTTTGCTAATGTCATATCCCGTGAAGTGGTAGAATATCTTAGATTACCTTTACATCCCATTCCAAATCCTATTCTTGACCATAGAGGATTTTGGATTGACCAACAAGTAGGGGTACTCATTTCACTTGGAGAATACTAAGAAGAGGTATGGTGTGGTATAAGACCAATGGATACTTGTGGAATACATTTGGTGTCTACTTGGTTTCAAACCCAAAATATTTCATATGAGCGATATTGGTACAAGTATATCATGGACTACAATGGGAAGTTTCTCTTTCCCTCAACACCTCTTAGAGAAGAAAACACATCCACTCCTTATGCACCAAATTGGAGGCTAGAGTTGAAGGGATCTCCAAACCCTTCACAAGGGATCCTTGGCATTTGTCCAAACTCCAATAAAATTGAGAGACAAAAGATTGAGAGGAGTAAGAGTGTGATATGTGACAACTCCAGGGTGGAAAAATGAGAGGTTGTGTGGAGTGATGTGAGAGGGTTGTCATAACCTTATCCTAAATCTCATAACTTTTATTTCTCTAGTTGTTTTAATGTATGTGCAAGTATCCTTGGAAGCAAGCCTAGCAAATCACCTCAAAATATGGAGAATCAAGAGGTGTTAAAAGGCTTCCCAAAGGATCATTTGTTCTCCAATATTGGAAATCAAGGTGAAGACAATCATTCATATGAGCTACTAGGTAACAAAGCTAAACCTTACACTTTGTTAAAAGTAAAAGATCATTGTGTGGCTAGTAGCCAATTTAGTGTAAATGATATCTTGTATATATGTGAGCTTAAAGAACCTTTGCCTTGTGCTGTCCATGATGGAACCTTGTTGCATGGTGATAGTGTCATTGTTGTGAGTGTTTCAACACTAGTTGACCCTATAAATGACCGGATTGACTCTTCTAGTAAGGTTAATTTATGTCTATATAGTATTGACACATGTATCTTAAATGAAGATATATTATCATGTAAAAAGGGTGGTCAAAAGCTAGTTGGTTCCAATTGTAATAATCATGTGTTTTAGCCTTGTGAGCTTGAAATGCTACCAACTAGTGATAAATGTTATGTTGATCAACTTGTGTGTAATGATGATCCATTAAATTAGGAGTTTTTGATGAACTTAAGGAACCTAAATTTAGTGATGGCATTGATATAGTTAGTCTTTTGGATAGTCGTGTGAAATCATTGCACCTAAATAATGAATCCTTGAATTGTGATTCCATTCCTTATTTTTCTCATGAGGATTTTGAGGTGGAATGTGTTTTTGAGGATAATCCCTTGTTTGAGGTTGGTATGACTAATGAAGGTGAAATGCATAGTGGTGTGTCTTGGCATGATAGAAGTGTAGCTCCTTTTGAAGTCTACCAAGTGATTGAGAATCCACTATGATATGATGATACACTTTCCAAAGACAAAACTCTCTTCTTGAAAGATGATAGTACGTTTATTGGAGGGGTTAGAGGTCGAAAGTAAAGGGGTGTATGTTCTCCAATGACCTCTTCATTCTTGTGTGACCCCATTCTTGATCAAGGCCTTAATGCTTATGGATCAAAGGGTGATTCTATATGTGGTCACACCTTGGATAAAGTTCATTTAAATAACATCTTTCTTTACTACTTGTTTGCATATGATGACCCTTTGCTTAAATGTGATCTCATTCTTGTAAACCCCAAGGAACATGTGTCATTGCCTATTTTGGGAGTTTCCTATTTACTTGCATTCTTTTTTTACACACTTGTGTTTAAGTTATGTGAACCACAACTAGTGGGTGCTAAGTTGCTTCTTTGTTTTTGGGAGAGTCCATGTTTATTAAAAGCTTTTTGTCACATTCGTCTGGTTGGACAAGTTGAATTGTCAAATGAAACTCTTAAAAGCATGCTTGATACTATAAGAGGAGGTACCCCAACTCATTGGGAGGACTATTTGATGTAGAGTGATTTGACTCCTAGTATGTCCCTTAACCATTCTATCAGCATGGCTTCGTTTGTGCACTTCTTCTCTTTAGGAAGTTGCTTGATGGAGAGGGTGACATTGTATTTAAAATTCCCCTTCTTATCTACCGGTACTCGTATCTCTTGGAGAACCCTAGATGAGGTTCATGATCTTAGCACTTTCCTTTATTATCTCTTTGCATATGATGATGTCTATATTTGTATTGGATTTATTTCCTATAGAGGTAAGGGTTCCTTTGATTGGTCCAATTGTTCTTGTGACCAAGTTATGTGGATCTTCTATCCTTTTGACACCAGATATCCTTTGAGGGTATGTTAACATGTGGTGGTACCATTATTGGGATTGTCTTATCTTTGTGATGTGAGGAATAACCAACTCCCTTATACTCCATCTTTTGACTTATTTGTCATGACAATATGGAGTACTTGGTTGCTCCTTGAAAATGAGTTCCCTTGATGTGATATTATTTGTGTTAATCATTGTGCTAACCCTCATACATGAGGATTTCTTGGTTGTTTGTCCTTTTTATATTCTTGCAATGTTTGGATTCGAGGACGAATTCTTTTCAAGAAGGGGTGGATGATACTAGCATGTATGACACGAATAATATTAGCATGGATGACACTTATCGTTCAAGACCTTTCACACGTAGTCAAGCTAAAGGTCTCCAAGACCTACATATAATGTTCATAAAAAGGAAGCTTTAGAGAAGCTTGAAGAATACCAAAGAAAGGCATACAATGTGTGGGTGGTCCATTGGAGTAAAGTAGATGGAGGAATTCATGAATTTATAAAAGAAGACAATCAAACAAGGCCCTTACTTCATTAAGGGCAAAATTATAACAGATAGTGTCTTCTTATTTCTAAGTATAAGTAGTAGTATTTCATCATTTTAAAGACTAGTTTTGATATTGAATATTGATACTCTAAACTTGTAGTTGTTATTGTAGTGCTTAGTGAAATTCTCTTAAGGAATTAGTGAGTGATTAGGGTAAACTCTCCTAATTGTTAGTTAACTTTTTGGCTTAATTAATCGAAGGTCTCCTATTTGTAAAATTCATTTGGTTTTCTTGGTTGAATGAGTTGGTTTAATTTATAGTTATTAGAATCATTTGGGAGGTGAGGGTTCTACCCCTTGTTGCCCATAATTTTAATTTTTAGTTGTTGATCCACATATCTTTCTTTCTTCTTTTTCCTTTGTTTGTTTGATTTCCTTTATCAACCACTCCCTACAACTATAAATAGGGGTCCTCATAATTTATAAAGGGGAGATTTTTCAAGAACAAAAAGCAAGAAGAGAGCTTGTAGATCAAAAGCTATAAATTCTCTACAAGCTATAAAGTTCAAGCACTCAAGCAAATTAAGTCCAAGATCAAGAACGAAGGCAAATATCAAGACGTTTAAGATCAATTACTTGTTCATATTCATTATTCGTGGCAATCATTCAAGTGTTCACGATGAATAATTCCAATCCAAGTTCAAAGATAAAAATTCAAGATCAAGCTACTCAGGCCTTTGAATCCAAGATCGAATTCAAGTTCAACCTAGTTCATATTATTTTTCCAAAGAATCAGAGAATTATAGTAGAGATTGTACTCACTACATTTGAAAATCAAATACTACATTTTATTACTCTATTTTTTCTGTCTTGATTATTAACTTTTCTAGACTCAAAAATTTATTGTTTACAAATTTTGGCACACCCAGTGGGACCATCTCTACCTCTCATCTCATCATATTAATCATCATATTTTAAGAATACTGAAATGACATACAAGAAGTTTGAATCCAAGTCTATTTTTGCTAAGGCTACTGATTTCAAGTTTTCTTCTGAGGTGGAAAACGTACTTGATGATATCATGGAAAGTCTGGAACCCATCACAAGGAACAAAGTGAACTTGTTAGGACAACAAGCACTTCAAGTGTTATCTGCATCATATCCTATCTTTGATTTTTGATCTTCAATGGGGGCAAGATTCTTTTCGAGTGAACTGGAAGAAGGAGAGAATATTGTTGAGATCGTAGAAAAGACTTTTGCTCAACTTAGCCCATTTAAGATCAAGTATCACACCATGTGATATGATGATGATATCTTGATCACCAAATCTGCCCCAATCACTCTGCGTGATTTATTCTACTCAAATTTTAGTTTGAGGGAAAATCCATACTTTACTCCATCATCCTCAATGTCCATCCAAGCAGTGGTGACTAACACCTCAACTGTTGAAAAACAACTTGCAAGTTTGACAAAGGCGATTGTAGGCCTGACAAAATATCTACAAGATTAGGTTTAGCAAATTGTGAAATTGACAGACATAGTTGAAAGTTTTATGGAGTGGGACTTAAGTCATGCACCTGGAAAGCATCCTATGGAACAAGACAAAGGAGACTCATCCATGAAGCAAATGTATGTTGCTGATAAACTGCAAGTATGTGCTAAAGGATTAATTCCAATTCAGCAATTGAAGGACTTCATTGTGGGAACCATCAAAGACAAGTATGATGTTTCTTCCTAATCATCTCTTACATATGCCAAGCCATATACTTCCAGAATCGATAGTTTAAAGATGCCTGTAGGTTATTAACCTCCAAAGTTTCAACAATTCGATGGTAAGGAAAACCCAAAGCAATATATTGCACACTTTGTTAAAACTTGCAATCATGCTTGAACCTATGGAGATTATCTTGTTAAGCAGTTCGTGTTCTCCTTGCAAGGAAATGCCTTTTATTAGTATACAGACCTCGAGTTTGGTTCCATTAATAGCTTGGAACAACTCAAACATAAGTTTTTCAATCATTTCTATAGCATGAGACGTACTGTGAGTAAGTTTGAACTGATGAATATGCACCAACGGGAGGATAAACACATCATTAACTTCATCAATCGATAGAGGAATTAGAGCCTCAATTGTAAAGACAGACTTAGTAAGGCTTCTGGAATGGAAATGTACATTCAAGGAATGTATTGGGGACTTTGTTACATCTTACAGGGCATCAAACCCAAGGCATTTAAAGAACTAGCCACACGTGCTCATGATAAAGAAGTAAGCATATCCTTAAATGAAAATCAAGGACTACATGTTTATGAGCCTCGCAAAGGAAAAGGCAAAGTAGAAGTGAGGAAAGGGGGAAGGTTTGCACCAAATTCTAAGAACAAAGAGTCTATGAATGTTAATGTTTCACCATTGAGGTTCACCATAAAGCTAATCAAGAATCAAAGTACGAAGACTACATCTTTTCAAAATAATGCCAGCAGAAAGCTGACTTTGAAGGAAATGCAAGAAAAAGAGTATCCATTCTTGGACTCAGATGTTCCTATAATTTTTGAAGAACTCTTTGCATTGAAACTCTTTGAGTTACCTTAAATGAAGCGTTCAGATGAAGTTGGGATGGTCAATGATACAAATTACTATAAATATCATCGATTGATGGGCCACCCTTGTAATGACTTTTTCAGTCATTCCTGTACTTTCCTTGTACTGTTAGAGCTTGTCTGTAGTGGCTCCAAGTCATTTATGGCTTGCTGGGACTAGTGGTTCGGTGCCCTGGCCGTTCATTTGATCCTTATGGTCGTTCTCCTATTTTAGAGCTGAGCCGTAGGAGCTGAGTATCGAAATCATGCGATGATGATTTGCGTTCGTATAACCTTAATCTTCGTCCCGTAGCAAAGGCTTGCGAGCCTAAAATTCAGAATTTTACTAACATCGTGCGTATTTGAAAATATTTTATTTAAAAATTGAATGTGATAAAAAATTATATTTTTATTGTTTTCCTAAAATGTTTTAAAGGTCTATGAAAAATACTTTTGTTATGATATATTTGTGTATGTATTTATTTTATAAGATTTTTATAAATTATAATATTTTAACGAAGATAGTAAACTTAGTTATGTTGAAAATTATTATTATAAGATAGTAGGTTTTATTGGAAATGATTTTCTATTTATTTTGATATATTCAAAAAGTCATATTTATTTTACCATGAATCTATGCAATACCCGAGTATATATATATAATCGGATAAAATACCTTGGCCTCCCTCCACGTGGCAGTAGAGGAAGCGTACAACAAATTGCTTAAGAGTGATGAGTGGACACTATTTTTGCATTAATTACTAGTAATTGACAGCCACTATTTCCTCCTATTGGTAGCTATTGGATGATGATGTATGTATATATACTTGACCAAGAGTTCCTTTTGTCCATTTTTGTTTCTTTCTTTACAAAGTAGGATCGTCCAACCTCTACTATACACTCTTGATTTCACCTTTCAACCAACTTTAGTTACCCAAAAAGATCATTGTTGAATATGTTTATCACGCCAAGGAGGGGAATATATTGGATCATCACGAAAAATAATCGATTATCTACGTCAAGTTATTCAAGCCTGAGTTCGAGTTTGATTTCATTTCAAAGCTTTTTCGGAGAGGTTCAAGCTTGTAATTGGACGACAGATAGATTACGGTCTAAACTCCTTAGACTTTGCATATATCGGATAAAATTATACTAGCTGGCATCCTTGGGTTGGATTATTAGGTTGGTACCACAGACCTTGACCTTTTATTCATGTCCGCCTACTTTTGTTCCTCCGATGCTTGTAGTACTTGCCGATAGGTTTTATTTACCCTTGTGGTCCTGTGAGTCCTTGTTGACTCTGGAACATAGAAGGTGGGTTATTGGGAATGTCTGTGAGTCCCGAATAAAGAAATATCCTTCTAGGCTGGTTATGCTTGCTGAGTAGTTGTGGGCCTGTGCAGGGCCGATAGGTTGATTGTGAGCTGATGGGTGGCTATTTGTGTTGATCATTCAATTCTATGCATATAAAAAGGATTTATCCATGTTTTACTATAGTTTTGGCTCTGGGCCTACTGGAATTGTTTTCTAAACCTTGCATGGCCTCGAGGGCCCATTTTCGATAGGAAATGAACTAAAAATGGTTCGATTTAAATTATGAATATTCTTGGGGTAAAATAAGGATAAATTATGATTTCTATCATCAGTTTAACTATTAACGCTAGACTCGGCAGGGCCGGGGTACTAGTTGAGTTTCTTACTAAACCGGGATGATTTTAATCTCAGTAGGACCGAGCATCTGAGATTACTTTCTACTGTTTAGACCCAGTTATGCACGGGCACCCTTGGAGGGGTTTTTGAGATATTTTCTCACTCTTTAGTCCTGGACAGGGTCTAGGCATGCATATTCGAGACTGAGTTTCTATCTTGAACCCGGACTTGCTTCCGGATGACATGTCTTGATACTGAGTTTTAGTATGGGGTCCGGGACCTCCATGGACCTTATCATCCAGGCCTGGGGCTTTAGGCTGCGTATGCCGGAGGGAGGGTATACAGCGGAGTAGAGGTATACGAGTAGTGTCCTTCCATGGAACCTACCTGTTGGGCTCGATTGGCACCGGAGGAGGTACATACAGAGTTTCTACCCCACCCTGAGGTTATCATGCATCATATCATCCAGTGTTTGAGGTTCCACCCTTGTTTGCTATTTATTGATTGTACGCTCCGGTAGTATGGGATGCCAGAGGGTTTGTTTTCACTTGATTGTGTTCCTCGGTTGTATGGGCGGGCGAGGGACTGTAGGTAGACTCTTGTTACTTTATCCTGATACTATCCCCTGTCACGATTATGATTTTGAGATATTCCTGCAACATTGTTAGTTTTGATTTTGAGGTTGATATGATTAGTTTGGTTATTGATTCCTATTTTCTGAGCATGTCTATCTTTACTCTTCTCTCCCATCCCTTATCCTTGAGGTTACCAGTATATCGTCCACTTCTTAAGCCTATTATGTATATACTATTATTTCAAGGGTCCCGGGTGCATCATTTCTTACTTTCACCTGTACATGTTGTGTATATATTCTACTTGCTGGCCTTACATGTTGTTTCTATTGTCTTCATGCTGGGCTAGTTCCTGTGTACCTTTTCGTTGACTTCCGTGACTACTTGCTTCTATTCTGTCTATTACTACGCTTTTATCTTATATGTGCCAGTCGGCCTATGATACCTACTGGGTACCTTATGCTTTGCATTTGGTGCTCATACTACATTTGCATCTTCTGGTGCAGATCCTAGCGTAGGCCATCGCCGCTAGATTGTTATGATTCATGCTCGGAGATCTTTTGGGGACTACTTCAGACTGAGGGTGAGCTCTTAGCGACCAGAGCTTAGCTTTAGTTTATCTTTTGCTTTATGTACGCTATTACCATTTGGATACATCTGTATATATTATTTTAGATTGTTTGTACTCCTTATATGTAGTTCTGGTTATACACTATGATACCAGGTTTTGGGATTTGGTTTAGCTTCCGCATATGTGTATATATTACTGTTATCTATCTTTTCATCTTGTTCCTTTGCTTCCACTCGATTATATCAATTCTTCTGCTTAATTGTTAGCTAGTAGCCCATTACTAACCATTCCAGGCTATGGAGATTAGTTCACCTACTGGAGGGGTTGTAGGTGCCACCATGACCGAAAAAGTGGGTCATGACAGCTTGGTATCAGAGCACTTGGTTCATCGATGTCATCAGTATAGGAGCCAATGTCTAGTAGAATCCTGCAAATCGTGGCGTAGACGTCCGTACTCAATCTTTGGGAGGCTATATTGACATCTTAGGAAATATGACTCTTTCATTACTTTTATATCATGCGTAGTGCCCTTGAAGTTTCTTGAAATCTTATTGTTCTACTTCATTCTTCCATAGATGGTTCGTACGAGAGCGTCAGCGTCATGCGGAGACGAGCCTCTGACTCCAGCTAGGGGTCGGGGATGCCCCCGAGCAGCGGCACCTTCCAGAGCTGCTAGAGTGGAGATAGAGCCCGAGCATGGGTATGAGCCAGAGTCAGTTCCCGAGCAGCAGCATGTGGACTAGGGGGCAGCCCAGGTACCCCCAGCTCCAGTGCCAGCCTCAGCCCCAGCTTAGTCTTCAGTTATTCAGGGTTTGCTATTACAACTTTTGGGTATAATTGGAGAGCGGCCTTCTGAGCTAGCACAAACATCCTCTCGGGGGGCAGCCCTGGGGGCACAAAGTTCAGGAGCGCAGCCTGCTACTGTGACTCCCCATACGGAGGTCATTCCGATCCCATCAGTTGCATAGGCTCTTGCTCCTCGCCCAGCTATGACAGAGTCGGAGCAAAAGGCGTTGGCTAGGTTTTTGATATTAGCACCTCCGAGGTTTGTTGGTACTTCTGGAAAGGACCCACATGACTTTATTACTACCTGTGAGGAGATGTTGCACCATCTTGGTTTGTTGGAGACTCACGAGGTTGGTTATACTACCTATCAGCTGGAGGGCCCAACAAAGTTATAGTGGAGGACCCAGGTTGCTTGCAGACTACCATCATCACCTTTTTTGACTTGGTCCGAGTTTTATAAGGCCTTTATGGCCAAGGTCCTGCCTCAGAGTGATCTTGAGCATCACAGGGAGCAGTTTACTCAGCTTATGCAGGATTCTACAACTGTCTCATAGTATGAGACCTGTTTTCATCAGCTAGCACTATTTAGAGCTATGATCATTCCTACCGAGGCAGATAGGATTCACAGATTTGTATGGGGTTTGAGGCCAGAGATTAGGCAGCCAGCTAAGATATTAGTTACCGGTAGTCAATCATTTCAGGCTATCACAGACTATGCTCGTATTGTAGAGGACTTACAGCGACATGATCAGGGGGCCAGAGATAAGATGCCTCGACATCAGGGTGGCTACAGTGGTTCCAGGTATGGTGGTAGAGGTTCAGGCTAGTGGGGTCAGGGTTATCAGCCACAGAAGCACCAGGGTCAGTCCAGTCAACCGGTTCAGGATTCACTTCAGACTTCCAGTAGTACCCAGTTCGAGCAGGGTCAGAGCAACTATCAGGGCTATAGCAGTCAGTCTTCAAGGGGTATAGCTTCTGGGGCATCAGGTTGTGGTTCCATACGGGATCTACTGGTTTATCCTGACCAAGTAGGTCATCAGGGTCTTGTTTTACTTGTGGTGTGATTGGTTATTTTGCTAGAGATTGCCCCCAACAGGGTACAGTTCAGCCGATCGAGCTTTTATGAGCAGTTCAGCCTATGGCTAAAGGGGGTGGTTGTCAGAGTAGAGGTGGTGCTCCGCATGGTAGAGTAGATGGTAGGGATAATGGTCGGGCAGGTTGAGGTCATCGTCAGTTCTATGCGGTCCCTGGGAGACCGAAGGTAAAGGCCTTAGATGTTGTGATTACAGGTACAATTTTTATGTGCCATTAGTCTGCTATGGATTTATTTGATCCTGGATCCACTTATTCATATGTATCTTCCTATTTTCTGCCTTGTTTGGGATTGTCTAGTGAGCCATTATTTGTTCCTATTTCTGTTTCAGCCCCAGTAGGAGATTCTTTAGTAGTGGATCAGATTGTGAGATCTTGTGTGATATTTGTTGGTGATTTGGAGACTCGGGGTGATTTGATGATACTCAATATGTTATATTTTGATATGATACTGGGCATGAACTAACTATCCCCTCACCGTGCAGTTTTGAATTATTATGCCAAGACTGTTACCATATCCGTGCCTGGTGTATCCCCGGTTGTGTGGCAGGGTTTTGTTAGCCATTCACCATCTGGGATCATCTCTTGTCTTTGAGCTAGGAAGTTGATTTCCCGTGGGTGTTTAGCTTATCTAGGATATGTCTGAGATGCTAGTGCTGACCTTTCATCTCCTGAGTATTTTCCTGTAGTTAGGGACTTCCTAGATATGTTCCCTACCGACCTTCCAAGCCTTCCACCTGCGAGAGATATTGATTTCGCTATTGAGTTAGAGCCAGGCACTAGGCCCATTTCTATTTATCCTTACCATATGGCTTCTGCTGAATTGAGGGAGCTTAAGGAGCAGCTCCAAGATCTGTTAGCTAAGGGCTTTATTAGACCGAGTGTGTCACCTTGGGGTGCTCCTATTCTATTTGTGAAGAATAAATATGGGTCAATGCGGATGTGTATTGATTATCGGCAGCTAAAAAAGGTGACAGTGAAGAATAGGTATCCAATGTCGAGGATTGATGACTTGTTTAATCAGCTTCAGGGTTCAGCCGCGTTTTCAAAGATTGATTTGAGGTCCGTCTACCATCAGTTGAGGATTAGGGTGGAGGACATCTCTAAGACAACATTCAGGACATGTTATGGCCATTATGAGTTCCTGGTGATGTCTTTTGGGTTGACTAATTCCCCCGCAGCCTTTATGAACTTGATGCGCAGGGTGCTTGGCCTGTATTTGGACTCATTTGTGAGTGTTTTCATAGATGACATCTTGGTATACTCGCAGAGTAGAGATGAGCATGAGTAGCACTTGAGGATTATACTCCAGACTTTGAGAGATCATCGGCTTTATGCCAAGTTCTCAAACTGTGAGTTTTGGCTTGAGTCAGTTGTATTCCTAGGGCACGTGGTGTCTAAGGATGGGATTAGGGTTGATCTGGGAAAGATTTTAGCGGATTGTGATTGGCATAGACCTACTACTGCTACTGAGGTCCGCAACTTTATTGGGTTAGCAGGTTACTACAGATGGTTCATTCAGGGATTTTCTTATATAGCAGCACCCTTGACTATGCTGACTAGAAAGGATGTCTCATTTTAGTAGTCGGATCAGTGCAAGGATAGCTTTCAGAGGCTTAAGGTCTTATTGACTTTAGCTTTAGTTTTGACTTTGCCGGTTGAGAGTCAGAGCTTCTCCGTGTATTGTGATGCTTTCGGGGTTGGTCTTGGTTGTGTGTTGATGCAACATGGTCAAGTGATAGCATATGCGTTGAGGCAACTGAAGGTTCACGAGTGCAACTACCCCACCCATGACTTGAAGTTGGCGGTGGTAGTTTTCGCGCTCAAGATTTGGAGGCATTACCTATATGGAGTTCACTGTGAGATCTTCACTGATCACCATAGTCTTCAGTATATTATGAGTCAGCGAGAGGTGAACTCGAGGCAGAGGAGATAGGTCGAGCTACTGAAGGACTATGACTTCACTACTCTGTATCATCCTGGCAAGGCAAATGTGGTAGCATAGGCCTTGAGCCAAAAGGCGGTGAGTATGGGTAGCCTAGTTTATCTTTTAGTTTTAGAGCGACTGTTAGCCTTAGACATCCAGTCCTTGGCTAACCGTTTGGTTAGGCTTGACTTGTCGGATCCTAGCAGAGTTCTCGCCAGTATTGAGGTTCGTCTTACTTTAGTTGATCAGATTCAGAGCCGACAGTTCGAGGATCAGAGTTTGTGTAACCTTTGTGATCAGGTAGTTCGGGGTGAGGCCAGTCGGGCTACTTTGGGTTCTGATGGTATTCTGAGGTTTGAGGGCCGACTTTGTGTTCTAAAGGTTGGTGATTCAATTCAGTTGATACTCCATGAGGCGCATTGTTCTAGATAATCCATTCATCCTAGTGCAGCAAAGATGTATAGAGATTTGAGGCAGCTTTACTGGTGGAGTGGTATGAAGTAGGACGTAGTGGATTTTGTATCTCGGTGCTTGAACTATCAGCAGGTGAAGTTCGAGCACATGAGACCTGGTTGTTTGATGCAGCGACTTCCCATTCCTGAGTGAAAGTGGGAAGGGATTACTATGGACTTCTTTATTGGTTTGCCTCGTACTTCTCGTGGGTTTGATTCCATATCGGTGATTGTTGATAGGCTGACTAAGTCAGCACATTTCTTGCCGGTTCAGACTTTTTATGGTGCAGAGAGGCTAGGTCAGATCTACCTTCGTGAGATTGTTCAGTTGCACGGGGTCCCAGCTTCTATCATCTCAGACTGCGGCACTCAGTTCACATCTCAATTTTGGAGGGCTATTAAGCGAGATTTGGGTACAGAGGTTCAGCTTAGTACTTTTTTCCACCCTCCGACAGATGGCCAGTCCAACAAGACCATTCAGGTCCTGGAGGACATGCTTCGGTCATGTGTTCTTGACTTTGGGGGTTTATGGGATCAGTTTGTGCCTTTGGCTGAGTTTGCATATAATAATAGTTTTCATTCGAGTATTGGCATGGTACCTTTCGAGGCTTTATATGGTAGGCATTGCAGATCACTAGTTGGTTAGTTTGATAGTTTCGAGTCTAGGCCACAGAGTACAGATTTGCTTCGAGATTCCTTAGATCGAGTCCGAGTGATTCAAGACAAACTTCGTGCAGCTCAGAGCAGGCAGAAGAGTTATGTTGATCGTAGGCTTTGTGCCTTGGATTTTAGTGTTGGTGACTTGGTGTTTCTCCGTGTATCGCCCATGAAGGGCGTGATGAGATTTGGTAGGCGGGGCAAGATTAGCCCCAGGTACATTGGGTCGTTTGAGATTCTCCAGAGGGTTGGCAGTGTTGCCTATCAGTTAGCCTTGCCTCTGATGTTTTCAGCTATACATCCCATATTTCATGTTTTGATGTTGCGCCGGTATATTCTAGACGAGTCTCATGTGTTGCATTGGGATATGGTTCAGTCAGATGAGAGTTTGTCCTTTGTTGAGGAGCTGATTTCCATACTAGCCAGAGATGTTAGGAGGTTGAGATCTAGGGAGATTCCGGTTGTGAAAGTTCAGTGAAAGCATCATCCGGTCGAGGAGGCTACCTGGGAGACCGAGAGAGATATGAGGGCTAATATCCGCAGCTGTTTGAGCCTTCAGGTACTTCCTTGTCCTTAACTTTCGAGGATGAAAGTCCTTTTTAGTAGTAGATGATGTAATAACTCTTCCGGTAATTCCCGCGTTAACACTTTCCTTGTACTGTTAGAGCTTGCCTGTAGTAGCCCCAAGTCATTTATGGCTTGCTGGGGCCGGTGGTTCGGTGCCCTGACCGTTCATTTGGTCCTTATGGTCGTTATCCTATTTTAGAGCTGAGCCGTAGGAGCTGAGTATCGAAATCATGCGATGATAATTTGCGTTCGTATAACCTTAATCTTCATCCCGTAGCAAAGGCTTGCGAGCCTAAAATTCAAAATTTTACTAACATCGTGCGTATTTGAAAATATTTTATTTAAAAGTTGAATGTGGTAAAAAGTTATATTTTTATTGCCTTCCTAAAATATTTTAAATATCTATGGAAAATACTTTTGTTATGATATATTTGTGTATGTATTTATTTTATAAGATTTTTATAAATTGTAATATTTTAATGGAGATAGTAAACTTAGTTATGTTGAAAATTATTATTATTATAATATAGTAGGTTTTATTGTAAATGATTTTCTATTTATTTTGATATATACAAAAAGTTATATTTATTTTATCATGTACCCGAGTATATATATAACCGGATAAAATACCTTGGCCTCCCTCCATGTGGCAGTGGAGGAAGCATACAGCAAATTGCTTAAGAGTGATGAGTGGCCATCATTTTTGTATTAATTACTAGTAATTGGCAGCCACTCTTTTCACCTATTGGTAGCTATTGGATGATGATGTATGTATATATATTTGACCAAGAGTTCCTTTTGTTCATTTTTGTTTCTTTCTTTACAAAGTAGGATCGTCCAACCTCTACTATACACTCTTGATTTCAACTTTCAACCAACTTTAGTTACCCAAAAAGATCGTTGTTGTATATGTTTATCACGCCAAGGAGGGGAAATATTTGATCATCACGAAAAATAATCGATTATATACGTCAAGTTATTCAAGCCTGAGTTCGAGTTTGATTTCGTTTCGGAGTTTTTTCAGAGAGGTTCAAGCTTGTCATCGGATGACAGGTAGGTTACGATCTGAACTCCCTAGACTTAGCATATATCGGATAAAATTGTACTAGCTGGCATCCTTGGGTTGGATTATTAGGTTGGTACCACAGACCTTGACCGATTTATTCATGTCCGCCTACTTTTGTTCCTCCGATGCTTGTAGTACTTGCTGATACGTTTTATTTACCCTTGTGGTCCTGTGAGGCCTTGATGACTCTGGACCATAGAAGGTGGTATTGGGAATGTCTGTGAGTCCCGTATATAGAAATATCCTTCTAGGTTGGTTATGCTCTGAGTAGCTGTGGGTCTGTGCAGGGCCGATAGGTTGATTGTGAGTTGTTGGGCGGCTGTTTGTGTTGATCATTCATTTCCATGCATATAAAGAGTATTTATCCATAGCTTACTACGGTTTTGGCTTCGGGCCTACTGGAATTATTTTCTAAACCTTGCATGGCCCCGAGGGCCCATTTTTCGATAGGAAATGAACTAAAAATGGTTCTGTCACGATCCGATTTCTCGGTCATGATGGCACCTACAACCCCCGGTAGGTGAACCAATCCCTGTAGCCCAGAACAGTTAGTAATGGGCTACTATCTAACAAATAAGAGAACAAGACGAATAAAATAGATAACCGGTATATAAATATATACATATGCGAAAAATAAACCAAACCCCAAGACCTGGTATCATAGTACAGAGCCAAACTACATACATGGAGTACAAATAACCAAAACTATATATACAGATGTCTCTGAATGGGAATAGAGTACATGAAGCAAAAGATAAACTAAAGCTAAGCTCCGATCGCCAAGAGCTCACCCTCAGCCTGAAGTAGTCTCCAACAGATCTCCAAGCACGAATCACAACGATCTATCGGCGATGGCCCACGCTAGGATCTGCACCCAAAGATGCAGGGGGTAGGGGTGAGCACCAAATGCGAAGCATAAGGTACCCAGTAGGTATCATAGGCCGACTGGGCACATATAAGATAAAAGCGTAGTAATAGACAGAATAGAAGCAAGTAGTCACAGAAATCAACGAAAGGTACACAGGAACTAGCCCAGAGGGAAATCAACAGAACCACATGTGAGGCTAGTAAGAAGAATATACACACCATAGGCACAGGTGAAAGTAAGAAATAACGCACCTGGGGTCCTTGCAATAACAGTGTATATAAAATAAGTTTACGAAATGGACGGTATACCGGTAACCTCAAGTGTAATAAGAAGAGAGAAAGAGTGACAATAGGCATGCTCAGAGACATGAATCAAACTCAACTAATCACACCAATCTCATACTTATCCATAATAGAGAACAATTCTATAAGTAAAAGCAAAAGTCTACCTACAGTCCCTCGGCCGCCCATACAACCGAGGAACACAAACAAGTGAAAACAAACCCTCCGACATCCCATACTACCGGAGCGTACAATCAGCAA